>JAOYSI010040096.1:32459-63728 GCA_025775065.1 Hiodon alosoides
CCCTGTGCTGCGCTCTGGGTTTTCTGCTCTCGCCCGCGTATCGGCTCCCTGTGCTGCGCTCTGGGTTTTCTGCTCTCGCCCGCGTATCGGCTCCCTGTGCTGCGCTCTGGGTTTTCTGCTCTCATTTCATTTACTTCTCTTTTTGTTTTGACTGTTTCAAATTTAGTTTAATGTCTTGCATATATTCTTCTTTTATGCCTGACTTCCCTGTGTCACGGGGGAACCCTCTTAACCCTTTCATTTTTCAGGGCCACCAGAGAGGAAAGGAGTTCAGATGAGGGAAGGAGCAGCGTGTGGAGAAGGTGAGAGAATCTAACTTGCGGATTTTTAATGTTTAGTTTTGGGATTTACAGCTAACCATACTGTCCCTTTTGTCAGGTTTAACCGTTTGTTTGGTCTGACGAAGGACCCATTTGCCTCACCCCATGATTTGGCACACGCCTTGCCTCCAGTTCCTCGGTTGTCGCAGGCCCGACCAAAGCTGACCGTCAGCCAGACTCAGACAGAGTATGTACACATGTGCCATATGCATGTTAGCTGTAGAATCCTCCCATCTGTTTTTATTAAACAAGAGTTCAAGCATGTTTTAAAGTTAACTTTTAAAACCCTAAGTAGGCCTGCGTCTCTGCCATTTCGCATTTGACTGATTTGCAACCCTTATAGATGCAAGTAAAATTTTCTGGCTGGAAATGATGCCTTTTGTTTTTTTTTTTTTATACAGTCCCTTTGTCATGATATCCCTCTGTCTCGTAGCGCTTCCACCTCTGCTGCTCTTTCCCCACGGGGAAGGAGGAGAGACTTGTACCGAGACATCCGTTCCCACGTGTGGAGCACTCTGGGAAAGCGCCAAATCCACGGTTGGAGTTTACCTGTCGCCAGCACACAGGTAACACTCTGGGCAGCATCTACCTGTGTTTGCCTGGGTGTATATAGGTTGAGTCATTTTCCTGCGTATGTGAGGTTGTTAACGAATGCCTGTCATTTTAAAGTTTATCATTTCAGCTTTCTTTTCTTTTATTGACGGTAATGCAAATGCAGAACACTGTGTTTATGAATTGCAGAATTCCACTGGCTCTCCGTCTGAACCCAAGGACGTTCCAGTTTTGGTCCAGTTGAGATTGCTGGACCAAAGGGATGCCACTGCCAAGGTGTGGATAAGTCACTGAACTCTCCCTGATGGGATCTGTATAAGATATTACCGAAAAACTCTCAAGCGATCATTTAATTCTGATGTCTTCCTCCTGCAGCTGACCTGTGCTACAGCAGTCACACCAGAAATTTCAGGCGAGCAGACGGTAAAATCCACGTTAGTTGGCTGTAGTTGATAGAATAACCCTAGTGGCTAATTCACATTTTAGATCTTTTAGATCACCATCCATCAAACAACATAAAACACTTTCCCTCTTTTTCTGCTCTGTCAGTGTTCAGTGTGGGTGATCTCTGGCCCTGCTTCCAGCAGCGATGTCACAGTGATTAACCCAGCACGCTCCAACACCGTCCTGGATCAGTTCAGCCTGCCACCCACATCACCTGCACTTTGTCTCTGTGCCGTGCCCCCCACTGGTCAGTTTGGGCATTGCAGCACATGTGGTTTATCATTTAAACCTGCTGCCTTCTATCAGCTACTCCATGACACAAACCAAGCAGAACGTGTTGCTTTCCAAAGCGAATGGTTTCATATGATAACCACCCCTTATGCCCGCACTAAGATTTGATCTCCTTTAAATAGATGTGTGCTTCGCGACTTCATCATTAGTATATAGATTTCCACCAGCTGGGTTTCTGGAGGCCTTTTGTTACTTTTTCACAGTTTTCCCCAATCCTGCTTTTTGGGTCCCACGGTTTTTCTACACACCAAGCTAGTCTCCTTCATGGTTGAAGTAATTACATTTTAAAAACTCATTCTGTTGTAGTTAAATGGATAATATCAGTAACCTAAGATCCATTCTGCAAAAAACAATCTCATTAGTCTTGGAAAAACTAATTCCCAATTAACAAGTATGTATTTTTTATTTTCTCTGGGTAAAAATTAATGTACAACATACAAAATATAATAAAATGTTTATTACAATAAATTCCAATTAAACTCAATTGGTGTGAACTCCAGGACAAAGCAAACATGTTGTGTGAGTTATATGTAATTTTGTCTGATGTTAACCAAAAACCATATTCCTTACAATAACCTGTCACTCTTGGTTCTCTATTAATTTCTCAACTGTATTCATTGTAACTGCAGGATAATACACTTAAATATGGTTTACTGCCCCATTTCAGGAGCGACTCCAGGAACCATGTGGATCGGTACTCAGGATGGAAGGTGGGAGACTCTCCGCTAACTTGACAAATTAAACTATCAGTTATT
Organism: Hiodon alosoides; assembly: GCA_025775065.1. Lineage (NCBI taxonomy): Eukaryota > Metazoa > Chordata > Actinopteri > Hiodontiformes > Hiodontidae > Hiodon > Hiodon alosoides. The sequence goes on from JAOYSI010040096.1 coordinate 34,822, forward strand.
CGACGTCAGAGTAACAAAAAGCGTAGCGAAGTGTTTGAGACAATGGAAACGCTAGTGCTGATACTGAGTGTGACGTACTTTGTCCTAGCATTCTGGTCCACTCAGCCTCCACTGCTAGGAGGCGCTGTTTGCAGTCTGTCTCCCTGTCTGAGGGAGTGCACTCTCTCACGTGAGTTCTTCAGCCTTCATTCCAATCCTTGCCTAGGATCTGTGTCGTGTATGCATAACTGTACTTTTATCCGGTTAGCGAACACTCTTTCCCAAAGTGACTTAGAAGACCAACATGGGAAAAACGTAATACTTATTAATACTAAATATTAAGTTAAAAGACTACAAAAAAGTAGTGTAATTGACTAATAGTAAAGTAAAATAGGGGTGTCATTTAATCCTTCACTAAAGTATTGTTGTTCTCATGTAAATTTGACACATTTATTCTTACGGGCTTGATTTGTACTTTTTCAGGTATTTTCAGGGTCAGGTGATTGCTGGATTAGCCAATGGGACTCTATCATTTTTTACCCACAATTCAGGTGAGTCTTTTAGTTGTGTGAGCTCTCTCATCCTCATCCTCATCCACACACACACACACACACAAACACAAATGCACTTACATTTTATTTTTAAGTGAACTTTCTGGTTTATCTGAATAATCTACTCTGCCAATGATAGGTGGCTGGAATCTCCAGTCTCAGGATCTGCTTCCCCTGGGGTCACCTCCCTTGCAACCCATTCGCTGCTGCCTAGCAAAGGGAACCAAGTTATGGGTGGGCTACTGGAACCAGGTCCATGTGATCGACGTTCAAGGTCGGAAAGTAGAGGTAAGAGAAATTTCGGATAAACAGGTGGTTAATTATTTTACTTTTATGTTTTGGAATGGTAACGTCAGTTTTCACAATTTGGAATTAAAAATTTCTTCAATGAAAACTGCTTGTTGCTACATATCCTGCTACCATTCCCAGAGAGGATGAAGAAGTGGTTTGATTGGTTTCTTCATATCCAGTTGCCTTCAAGCCTCCAGTAACTTTTCACACTTCAGCCTACCATCCCACCGGCCCAGACTGCACAACCAGCTCTCTCAGGTGCTTGAAGTGGTTAATAATCAAGTATCTCTCTCTCTGTTTCCCAGCACTCGTTTTCTGTTTCGGAACGCAGAGAACAGCAAGTGCGCTTCCTGTGTGCTGCCGGTAGTGGAGTGTGGACCTCTTGCCGGCTAGACCCTTACATTCGACTTTTTGATTGGTCCACTTGTCGGCCATTGCAAGAAGTAGATCTGACACCATTGGTCACTAATACACTAGGTCTGAACATTTTTTCCTCTTCTTTTAATTAGTGAACATTGCTGCTGTTGTCACTCTATCCACATTTTAAGTCCGATGTAATTCTAATCTCTTATCTCTCTCCTTCAGGCCCTGCCTTCTTGTCTCTCTCTCCTCTACAAATTTCCTCCCTCTCTATTATCTGCGGGCGACTGTGGGTAGGGACAGGAAGTGGTGCTATTTTCTCAATCCCAGTGACTCTCAGTGAGTATTTCTTGCCATCTCTTGAAGAGACGATGACTAATTTTCCATTAAGGGTATTCTATCAATGAACCTCATGTAGTCTCTCTTCATGTGTCATAATGTCCACTCTCTCGCTCTCTCTCTCTCTCTTTTAGGTTCAGAGTCATCCTCAATCCCATACTGTTGTCTGTCTGGGACCCAGCTATGTTACCACGGACACCGGCAGGCTGTCAGATTCATCATTTCTGCTCCTGGTCTGTAGATGCACTTAAGTGTTTAATTTAATTCATTTTCTTAATGTTTTACTCACCTCTTCCGTTAAGTCCTATTTAAATTAAATCTCTGAATTTATTGGTACTTTTCTATTAAATTTCTATTAGGTTTTATGTGGCTATCAGAATAAAGAAGACAACTTTGATCTTCCCTTTAATAGATACAGATGGCTTTTTAATGATATTGTTACAGACTTCAGGTAGAGCTTAGTGGTTTCTTTCGACCTAGGAGTTTTGAGCGACGTTATTTCGGGAAACTTTGGGACATGTTGAAGTTATTATCGTTTAGCTGTAGCAATTTTGCAAGAATTACTGTATGGGGTGCACTAGTTGTTTTGATTTTGTACGTCACATATCGATATTAACCTTTTTTTTATTCTGTGCCTTAGGCTGCTTAAACAACTCTGTTGGGGGCTCCGTGTCTACTGCTCAACTTATTCTCAGTGGAGGAGAGGGCTACATCAATTTTCGCATCGGTGAGTTTGACTTTATAAACAAGGTTCAGTCATGGTCCCTCATTTACATTGGTATTATGGGAATTATATGATTATGGAAAACGGATTCATTAAGCAAGTACGAGATATGCAGGTTAATCAATAGATCTTATTTTGCCTTCAACAATATCCTTCAAAAACAGTTTAAATTATTTGTATTATTTATGTTTGTATCAGGAGATGATGGGAGTGATAATTTGCCTGAAGCCCTCCCTCAACGTTCCGAACGCAGTCACATGATAATCTGGCAGAGTGCATCTCCTCCCCTGCCAAGTCCTGCCCTATGATTATCCCATTCCTGTCCTCCTAGTGCTTTAGGAAGGTTGGATGAAAATTTGCTGTGAGTCTGTCAAACCAATAAATGGTTGGTCTACATAATAATTAAATGCACGCACACACATGTGCTGTCCACATTGAAATGTAACACCTCAAATGTGAATGTTGTCACTATACATAGACATAATCTGTAATGACATTACCTTCTACATACTACAGTTTGATTGGTCAGTTGAAACTCCTTGTATCATAAGTATGCCAGGATACAAGATCAGATCAGATTTTTACCTTATTTACATTGAAGTGGCATTAAATTTATCCTTTCTTTAAATTACTGAGAAACTATCTGACATCTATGAAAACGAACACAGAAGCTAGGATCTCCTTTGTCGTGTAAATTGGAGGACTTGCTGACACTTAATGTGAATCTATGCAAAAAAAAAAGGCTTGGTAATGTTTCTCACAAACTTCTGTTAATGTTACTATGCACTTTATCATCTATCCCACCAAGTTCTGGCACTGAATTAGTGCTCACCCAGCATCCATGTTGCTTTCCCATAAGGTGTCTATTCTGGATCTCTGTTGTATGTTCAAATATATCCAATTTTTTTGCAACGTCTGTTTTTTTAATTTGAATTTTACTTTGTATTTTAAGTTGGATTTGTTTGCAGAAAACGGGGAAAACAAGATGCAAAACATTTTAGTGTTGGGAAATAAGCGGTAATATGTTTAAATGTTTGTCATAACTGGAATAATATCCTCAGTGGCTGGTGTGTTTCAACAAATCTGTTGTTACACCCTGTGAACTATTAAATGAACTTTTGTAAAAAGTCACTATTGTTTTAACTGCCAATTTCTGAAATGTGTATTTCCTAATATAGGAAAGCTTCGTGAACTTGGGACAAAAAATTTTAATTCATGTTTATTAATAACAATAATTGTACATGTTTTCTCTAAATTTAATGGAACAAACAAGATTAAATGGATCTAAGAAAATGAACATTTTTCTACCAAAAAATTTAAAACTTTTGTACATTTTTCACACACATTCCATTAAAGATTTCATCAATATATATACGAAAGTAATTCTCAATACTGACGCTTGCAGTTCACATCCACAACTTTTATTAAAACTCAATGCTTTTGTAACAGTCTGAAAGATAGAAAGCAAGAGATAAGAGTTAAGCTCAATAGTTTAGTGCATGTTTGAGAAGAGGATTTAAGTGTGATATACTTCATATTCATCTCAGTTAATAAAATGTTATTTTGTTTCAGTATCGGTATATTATGGCATTATACGCTGTTAGTTATACCTATAGATGCAGCTAGGAAATAATCAGACGGTACTAAACAAAAATAATTGTATAACAAGAGGAAAACAAAGTATAATCCCAATCTCCTAAAATGGCCCAACTGAGGCCTAGGGCCCGGTGTGAGTCCGCCGTGTCCTTATACTGCGACTGAGGGTACGAGCCAACCGGTCCACTGCACCCCCTATGTAGTTCAGCTCCTTCCTGGAGGTCAAGCCTTCAATGTTGCCGCTGTACCACATTACCCAACCCCCAAGGGACATGACAACCAGAAGTGCCCCAGTGTACACCAGTAAGTCCCCCAAGTCTCTGCCTTTGATCTCTAGGGGGACAAAGACTCCTAGCAGAAGGGCTGCAATGCCCAACAAGTCCATCAGCACAGCGAACACTAGTGCAAATTTGCAGTGGGACAGGCCATCATAGTGGGGAGCCATGGTGACCTAAGATATAAAGACAACAGGATTTACAATCAATATAGACATTTAAACAAGTAGACTAACATCTCTGGAGTGTACAAGTTGTTCATATTAAACTACATATGCAGTTAAACTATCTAAAAATACAGACAATTACTGTGGCGACTAACGTTATAATAATGTTTACTATTGTGTGTGTGTGTTTCTGTGTGCAGGAGCAGCACAAGTTCCGTACCTGAAGTGACCCTCCCCTTAAGTCAGATCCTTAAACAATCTATGTTGCTTTCAATCTCAAATCGGTCTTTAGATATGTGACTGCAAATTAAAAACATTTCAGGTATAATTGATCGATTATACTCGAAAACGGCGATACCATAACGTTTATACACACGACCTAGAAACGGTAATACCATAAATTTATACACAAAACCTAAACAAATAAAAGCATTTTATAACGTGTTAATCTTACCTTTTTGCATAGCAATATCTTTGGAATTTATCTTAAACAGGACTTGTTTCTGTCCTTTTCTAAATATATGTGACCCAGGCCCAGTTTTGTCCACATCGACCTGCCTTCCTTCCGGGTCTACCTTCCCCCTTTTCTGCTCGGTGAGACAACCGTCGTGTGAACATTGTTACCTGATACCTGTTTCACGGTGTAACTCAGCTTTACGCAATCCAGCTCCTCCGGCTATTTCCGACTAACTGGCCTAAACAGGTTATAACGTGTTAAAAAGTTGGATAGAGATTATAATTTACATGTTTTTCCCTAAATCCCGGGCGCATGTTGAAAACCATAAATAAGACCATTGGTACGCTTTTTCAAATGTATGTTCAAACATTAGTAAAGGATAGTTTTACTTGATCGCTACAGGACCTATCCCATTGATCAATCTGCTGACAGCTGGAGAATAGTTGACCTATACGTGGATCTTCATGACTGACGTCGTCGTATGACATCAAGAATGATAGAACTTTTATTACGAAGATAATTAAATAACTGGTGAAATTGATGCACTGGTTCAGAACATGGTAGAAAGACGGGTTTCGGTTACCAACGAGGCGAGTATATCCTTCACTGTACTGTATATTCTCTAGTTGTACATAAATTACAACTCTGTATTGATAGGTCAATTGATAGGTCCAATACTTCAAACATGCATAGTCATTTGTAATGGTAAAAGACATATAAATAAATTTCCTTTACTTAAAAATAGCCACTTAATTCTTGATTGTTTGCTGCCAAATGCAGTATCGTTGGGATAGCTCCTGGTGGGAGGATCAAGCTTTAAGAAAAGGAAAGCATAAACTTTGTATTATTTCCATGCACTGCACTTGATCCCTACATAAACATTTAGCTAAAGCAGGCACAAATATCTAGTGACTTCATGCGAGGAGCCTAAATATCGCCCACCGAAAACGACCTCTAGTGTCAAGCGAACTTTTTAAACTTTTGGAAATCATCATTTTCAATATTTCACAGTATTGCTTCACTCTCATAGTGTGGACGTATCTTGTTTTGCATGGCCCTCGGGCTGCATGCATCCTCTGGTTTAACTAAATTTGGATTAGAGCAATTTTGTGTTTTAAATTAATATCAATTTTGTTCTTAAAGCGAAATGTCGAGAAAGGGTTGGAATATACGCTTTAATTACAGCTATAACCACCAGTATAATGGGCACGAGCGAGGCATAACCAGTTGCAGGGTGTACTGGGTGTTTCACAGCAAGGGCTAATTACAGTTTTACACCGAAAACTGTGCCTTAGATTAAAGGCCAGTTAGCGAGGCCGTTACCTACCGGGCTACATGGTTTAGCCTGAGTAACTACTGCAGACTGATGAGCACAGTAGGCTCTGTTTAATCCTAAAATTGCTTAGAGGATTCTATTTAAGACATTGTTTGCGAAAATAAACTTGTACTCTATTGACGTTGCTGAATGAATGATCATAACGTTTGTTCAAACAAATTCAGCTTTCTAACAAGCTATTACAATCATCAATTCAATTTGTTTTAAAAACCGAACAAATGTTGAGTGTTGACGTTATGCAATTAAATAAGAAGTAATGATAACATCACTCAACTCATTTGTAGCTTTTGTAACAATTAGCTTGTTAGAAACATACATTTGTTAGATTTATTCAGGTAAATACAAATACTGTTTTCCTCAAATTTACACAAAATCTGCAATTGTGCGTTTTGTATCGATTCGTTTTGAAGACGATCCCTTCTTCAGGAATACCCTCTTCGTTTTTTGTAATCGGGTATACCTGGTAGACTCTCTCAACTCAACGTGCATGACCGGAAGTGAGTCACTGCAAGGGACGCAAACAGCAGTCAGAAAAACGTTTTAATTGTTATTGTTATCCATTTACTGCGATAATAGACTGAGAGGTGGAGAAGGAGACGGCAAAGGAGGAATCATTGTAATAGTCGTAGTATTAGAAGCAGTAGTATAGTGTTAATGTTTGAACGTGTGAATGAGTAATTGACGAAGATAGAAAAGGTTTGTGTGTTTGTTTATTTTGAAAAGGAGGAAAAACGAGTTAGCTTTTTCCGAATGAAATCGAGATAGCTAGCTGGCTAGGAAGAGGAGGGGATGGAAGGGTGAGAGTATAATATTAAATACCGTTGGGGTTGTCCGTGATTAAAAAAACAACAACACTGAAATAAAAACCGTTTAACTGTTTGTGAAGGGGAAACGGACAACTAATTACACGTTTTACTCGCTTAACCCGATATTGAAAAAAACTACAATGATACGAAGTAATTGTACACGCACAAATAGATTGCAAAGCAAGTATGGTTGCAAAATAAATATGCAAATTGGCTGTTAACAAGTTACCTCCCCAAAACTTTGAATCTTTAAGATACTGTGGAGAAACCTGTCTACACGTTGCTATTAGGTTCGTAAAACTGGGGGCGTGAGCTTGATGTAGAGTCATTAGAAATGCGAGCATTTACTGTTTCGTTTAATGAACCGCTGAATTTGCAATAGCAATTGACTAATATCAGCCTTCCCTATTCCGCTTGTTGCAGTTGGATAGGAAACAGTTTAATATATTTTCGTGTAGCAAGCCCCTTGTCCACTTGTTTGGTAGCTAAGTATATTATGTCATGCTAGAACAGAACAACTACTGCACTTCTTAGTTGATTACAGATTGAGATCGCCAGTACATTTGGAGTATAATTAACTTCTAAGAGGTAATTGAAAGGGTACCATGATGGTGTGTCTATATATCGAAATATTAAATATATCTTCTAGCTAATTTGTTTGAATTTCGGGGGAGCAGGGAGAGCACGAGACGAAGGAAGCGGAAAATGAATGATGCCGAGACCGACACGAGGAAGCAAACGGGGTCACGCGAGATGCAGAGTATGTTAATTTATTACAACAAACTATAATATAAAATTACATTATATTGTGGATTTGGATAGATGGCAGTACAGGTCATATTTTCAGTACTGAGTGACTTTTAATGTCCGTTAATAGTCGCAACTTTAATGGCTGTAGATGTTAACAGAAATGCATATATTTTTAGTGCTATGTGCTGCCTTTCCAGTCGAAAACATGCATGTCATACACTCTGTAGCTCTGAAGAACGAGGACGCCTATGAAATTGCCATTCCATTTGAGGAAAACAACTTTGAACAACATGGCTTTTTTAACCAGAATGAACATGGCTTTGAAGGTGAGTTGAGATTGAGGGACTGAGAAGTGAGTTAAAGCCAAATAAAGTCATGGCCATATCTAAACATCTGTCCTTTGTTATGACCCTCTGGTATAATACTGTCCGCTCATGTCTAAAATGTGTTTTAGTTTAAATTACGTTGGCCTTGCCTTATGTAGGTTTCAAACCTTTAAACATTTTACTGCAGTTAGTGGGTTGGAGGAACAATCTGTGGCTTTCTTATTGTCAAATGGTTGCTTGTCTTCCAGTAGACATCACTAAATACATGAGGGAAAAAATAGTATCTTGAACTTAAAAAATTGGTGGGGGTGGTCTTTATGTGTATAAAATTATAAAGGTGGAAGGTGAACTAAGTGTAATTTGAGGCAATTTAGAAGATGGATAAGCGTAAAAGTTAAAAAATGTTTAGATGTCTCTAAGATATCTGAGTGTAATTGCTACTATCAAGAACGTTGTTTTTACAATTTTACAGGCATATTTCAAATGGTTTTTGAGTCAATGTCATGCAAACCATTCACACTTCTCAATGATTGTCTTGGATGTCAAATCTAAGCTAAAAAAAGTAATACTGCTGTGTACAAGTTTGCACTGTAGTGTATGTACATGCTGATTAATCCCCAGACCTTTTCGCTCAGATTCCTCATCTGGTCCTCCACCCCCGGCCAGCTCTTACCTGCTAATTACGAACCTGCGCACACAGCTTCAGATCTCCCTAGAGAAGAACTCATGGCTGCAGAAACGCATTGAGGACCTAGAAGAGGAACGCGACTTCCTCCGCTGCCAACTGGACCGCTTTATATTCTCCACCAAGAGCCAAGAAAGCAATGGTAAAGACAAGGGAAGACATGAATTGTGCCTGTGACGTAAAGATGGGACGAAACCATTGGTTTAGATTAGATTTAGATCTGGGATGTTTTTGTACTACACTTCCCATAGTGCCGTATCGATGCGTGTTGGGTCATAGCGTACCAAAGTCATGTCGAAATATTCCCGATGGAGTACAAAAGTACATTAGCTATGGCAGCTTTGTGATTCTTACAATTTCCTACAGGGAGGGAGGGAGAGAGAGAAAGAGAGAATCACTTTTCTTTGATTCATGACTACATCTTGATGACATACTTCGGTACTAGAGGGAGGGACAGAGTCACAGTGAGGTGTTCCTTCTAAGTCATGGCTCCCAAAAAAAAGGTTTTGTGTTGTTATATATAAGGCTTTTTGATGGCTGAGACTTCACATTCAGCGTGTTAATGTTGCTTTAATGTTTTTATAGGCAACGAGTTAAGACCTTTTTCCTGGGGAAGGAGACGAGACAGTGAAAGGGGTAAATTTGACTTTTATTCTTAGTGTGGTATAGCCGACATGGCATGCCAGTAATTTTGTTCTTTACAGATGGAGGCGTGATCATTTCCTTCAGTGTAATTTTTGATAAACAGAAAGGTTTACCCATGTTCTTGGTCAAATTTCAAATAAACTGTTTTTTTCTTTTCTCTCTGCAGACCAGCAGCCTGAGCCTCAGTGCTCAACCCCCCGTCAATCGTATACTCGAAGGTCTGCCCCCCCATCCCTGTCTAATTCTAAAACGGCAAATTCAGGCCAGACTAGTCAGCAGATGGTATCGCGGTTCTCGTCTTCGCACTCTCTGTCACTCCTTCATGGACAATCCAGGAGCAACAACCGACAGATGAACGACATTCCAGGTGTGATGGCGCAGAGGATGGAAGGGTCTAGAGGCGGAGGGAGGGTGGAAGGGTCTAGAGGCGGAGGGAGGGTGGAAGGCTCTAGAGGCGGAGGTTCTAGAGCGAACAAGAAGTGAGCATGCTTCTTAGTGTTTGTGAACCTGGATTATAAATGTGCTCATTCCTTATTGCCTCTTTCTTTTTAGAATCTCTGTCACTACTGGGAGAAGAGGAGGAGTTCCTTGAGGAAGATGGCTACCTTGAGGAAGAGGAGATGATGTCTGGGGGGGAAGTGATGTCGGGGAGTATGACCTTAAGGAACCTAGGATCAGGTGGAAGGTCCAACAGTGAGCTTCCAGGAGTGAAGAGGAGGCGGGTCTTCCGAATTGCTCGAGGAAGGGAGAGACAGCGAGGTGAGTTATGAGATGATAATGAGCATTAATGACCAAACCATATGGCAACTTCATGATCATTATATCATAAAATCATATCTAGTTTCCCCGTTGTTATGCCTTGCACTATTCCAGCAGACCTAAATGACAAACATGGTCCTTCTATGAACTGCGTTTATGTCTATGTTTTTTTTGCATTGTAATTTAAAATACTGTATAAACTACTCCATGCCTCCTTTCCTCTTCCTCTTCCAAATTTCAGTCAAAGACGCAGCAGGGGTGCTTTTCCGCTACAAAAAGATCCTTGTAACATACCAGCGACTTAAAAACATGTCCAAGGCCTTCCAGATCCATGGAGTGGATCGCAACACAGTGGCCTCCACCACACCCATTGCAGAGCTGCTGTTGGTAGCCCCCGAGAAGGTAGCGGAGGTGGGCGAGTTTGACCCCTCCAAAGAGAAGCTCCTGGACTACGCCCGTCGCTGTTACATCGCCCTCGATGAGCAGACGCTCACGAAGGTCCAGGCTCTGAAGAAGAACAACCTGCTGCTGCCCATCTCCTACAGGTTCAGACACTGAGAGGGATTTGGCATCCTCTGGGTGGTGGGGTGAATAGGGAGCTTGGTAATGAGCAGAAATGGGTTCCAGGCTATCATGAAGATTCAACAAATGCAACAGTGATTGAGCGTCAAGCTGTGTGGTAAAAGAAAGGTATTGATGGGTTAGGAGGGGATAAACCTGACTGTGGGTTTGAATGCGAGAGCATGGGGAACCTGTAAGAATGTGGGCTGGGAAAGATGGGGGGGGGGAGCGTAATGTTAAAGCAAACCAGCAGATGTGTAAAGAAAAGGCATACAGCCATATCGGAGATGGTGGCAAGAGAAGAACATGCACAGTGCATATGTTGAGCACTTAGAGAAGTTTTGTAAAGCAGTCTAAAGATGCATTTAGATTGCATTACAGTATTAACAGGGGGTGGTCTATTCTGTCTGTATACTTAAACTGAAAGAGGTTACAGTGAACTCAACTGATAAGTATGGAAAGGAAAGTGTACATATTTCATTAATACTTTTAGAAAGACCTAAAGAAAAAAAGTTATAATAATTTGAAATCCATAAATTAGTAATCTAATTGGCAGAAGAATTAAAAGACTGTACTAAACTGTAAAGGATTTTGGTGGTATTGATGACCAGACTCGATGGACTTTTCTGACTTTTGGTCTGTTTGGGTGTTTATGTCATTTTTTGTGTTTCTGTTTTCCTTTTATTTTCTTTAAGTTGAAAGGAGGAGAGATACAATAGTTGTATCAGTGCTACTCTGAATCGTATTGTCTGTACCATAATACAACACTATTTTACTGTACTATACTGCTGTTAAATATACTGAATTTACCTAGGATATTGCAATGTGCCGTACTGGTATAGTACTAGTACACAAATATATTATTGTAATGTATTATTCTGTACAGTTTTATGCAGTAATATAGTATGGTAAACTGTATGCTTATACTATTGTACTATTCTGATTTACTTGTCCTTTACAATTTCTGTAGTATATTTTTATTATACTACTAGTTTATGTAGTGCTGATAATGAAAGAATCCCTAAATAATTTTGACCTTTGATTATGTTCTTTGATAATGGGTGCTCTTCTGGTGACTCCACAAAAGACCATAACAAAAAGCTTGAATTAAACATTATTTTGATATTGGTCTTAAATAAAGTGTTGCCTTTCAAATCCCATCCATATCAAATAAGATATGGTAAGTTTTAAATCTCCAATGAGTTAAACAAAAATGTGTGATCCTCAGTGGAATTTACTTTAGTACAATATAGCAGTATCCAGTGTGTGTATTATGTACAGTTGCAGATAAATTGTTGGGACCCTGTTTGTTTGAAGTTGACTTTTTTATTTTTAAATGAAGCCCTCATTGCTACTTTTTATAGTTTACTTGGCACTATTTGTAAATGTGGGAGTCTGTGACATTTGGACTGGGTGACTGCTTTGTCTTTGAACACTGAGAAGTGTTGGCTTGTCCCTTTGAACTCAAGTAAGTTGCGTGCAATCGTGCTTGATACGGGTCAGCGTAGTTTTCAGTTTGCCTCAGGAACCAAACATGTAATATACAGTATAGTTGGATAATCTATGAGTGACACGGTGGATATATGATTGTCGTGTCTGCAGCTTTTTAAATGTTTTATTCCAATCAATAAATCGGAGTAGCAGATATATCTTAGAGAGAGAGAGATGTTTGTCCTACTGAAAAATAAGAGCCGTCTCGTTGATTATAATGATACTAAAGGTAGAAATGCAAATAAAGCATTTGGTTTCTTAATCATGTTTGTTTGATTTATTTTTTGTTTTTGTTTTGACTGCATATTTTAGTGTAGTGAAAGTGCTTAATAGCCTACCTGAAATACTTGTTGTTGTGGCAAGAAACAAACCTGTGTCGGTATGAAATATTCCCCGTTGTAGAGCTATAAAGTCCTATTGCACTTCTTCCTCACTCACATGGTAAGCGTGTGCGATCTTCTAGGTTTATTGTCTGGTAGCTTTTGGTTAGAGATGTCCGCTCCAAATACAGATGACTTTTTAGTTTTTTTTATTCTGCCCCTTCCATACTCAAAAGGTTGTGAGAGAAGCAGTTGAATCCTTACTGTTAAAATGATACCTTTGCAACAAAACCCCTAATACAGATGTTTTAAAGAAAAAAAATGTTCCCTCTGCTCGGAGAGCGCGTTGATCATAAGGGTTCAGTCAACAGCAGATTTTGTGCTGCTGGATAACACCTGAAGCCACCGAAACTATTTGTAGATAGAATTGAGCCTGACTGCTTCAGACAATGACATCACCTCTCAACCCAAAAAAACCCCCTAGGTTGGCAGGAAGAAACCTTGAGAGGAACCTGGCTTAAAGGGGAGCCCATCCTCCACTGGTCGGCGCTAGGAGCTGAATTAATGAATCCAATGTCCGTAGTGTGTGATGCCCTCCATGAGAGGAGTTGAGGGAAAATCAAGAACATTGTGATATCTGGAGGAGAAGGGTGGGGCCCCAGATGGCTGGGGTCCAGTCTTAAGGATCTAATTGAACCTATCAGAAAAAGTATGAACCATGAACTTCTTCAGCTCTGTTGTGGGGATAATTAGAGTCGGGTGTTATGATCTATGGAAGTGAGTGAGTTTGAGTGGCCCTGTACTATTAAAAACAAAAAATCCCAATTTGGTCATCATCTTCAGCTCAAAGATCAGGCTCAGAATGGACAAAGTGGTGCCAATGCTCATTGGTCTGGGAAGGACTACAAAATGAATTCTAATAATTTTGGGCTGCACCAAATGACTTTAAGGCAGATGGAGTACAAATGTGCATCACTGCTGTTACTCTTCCCAGGAATGGTTGTCCATTGAAAATAACTACAAAAGCCAGAGGTACAATAATTCAGGAGGTCACAAAGAACCCCCAGGGTAACGGCTAAGGACCAGTCGGCCTTTCTTACATTAGCTAATATCAGTGTTCATGAGTCCACCATCAGGCAAATGCTAAAAAAAAACAATTGTGTGCGTGGCAGGATAGCAAGGAGGAACCCACTGACCTCCAAGTAGAACCTTGGCCTAGGACTACCTGGATGAAACTATATAATAATTTGAGACTATTCTGCCTCCGGTCCCAGGTGGATTGTCACTTGCTGGAACCATGAATTCTGAATTGTGCCAGAAAATTCTACAGGAGAATGTCAAGGCATCCATCCTGAAGCTTAACCGAAGGTGGGTCATGCAACTAGACAACTATCCTAAACACAAGTAAATCTACAAAGAAATTGCAGAAGCAGACGAAACTTCCATGTTTTGGTATGACGAGTCAAAGTTTAGTCCTTTTGGTTCATCCAATTGAAATGTTTTGGCAGTGAGCACTTCATGCAAGAAAGCCTACAAATGTAAGGTAGTTGCAGCCATTCTGTTAGAAGGAATGGACAAATGCATCCACTAAATACAGAATAGATTTTCAGACACCCGAATTGCGTCTAAATGCGTTTTTTTATTATTAGAAAAAACACTACAGTATTTTTGGTTGGATTTGTAAATATTCAGTATATTTCCATAGTCACAAACAAAATCATTATTTGTTAATATTTCATTAATTGTTACTTATAAATTAGTAAAATTAAACTACATTTCTGAAGGAAGATTAATTATATTTCTCATTTCCTTTCTGATTAAACCTACTTCTCAGAAATTCTGAAACCTGAAAAACTAGCACGGCACAAATAAGTGGTTACATTAAACTAACTGAACGTTGTTATTTTAATGTAATATTCTGTAATGTGCTTCCCCCAAGGTGGAAAAAAACCCTTTTGTCAGAAATAGATTCTTTCAAGACACGTAAAATCCTGAAAAAGTTAAGGAGCATGCACCATAAATATGGGCATATTACTAAATCAATCTTTATTCAAATAAAAATATACCCAGGAAGAATGTGTTGCACTATATTGTGACCTCGGATTTACAGATTACCCATTTAGTTAGCAGTGTTCGCCACTTTCGTTTATCAATACCGGATAAGCGCCAGTTACAACCGGAAGAAGATCCCACCACCCACCCCGATTTTTTTTTTCTTTTTTTTTCTTTTTTTTCCCATTTTTGTCTCCATAAATTGACAGTAAGAGTCTTTGATTTTTTTAAAGGTTGGGGGGTTCGGGTGCATAAGAATGTGTGTGCGTGTTTCTCCCACAAAATGTATAGAATGCCCCAGTTAAGTCATCTAATAGCATCATCAAATAATTAGTATTGCTCGAATTAATTAATGACATATTTTTGTCTATAACCATGTTTTTACATGAGTGTGTCGCAGTAAACCCTGAATGAATTAACGCTATTCGTTTCCATTGTTTTAGTCTAAAAATGTAATTTAATTTCTCTGTGTTTAAAGAAATTTAAGAAATAAATTATACGAATTTTCCCATTTTTTAGGAAAAATATAATAAAGGGCTATAATAAAGCACAATTTTTGAAAACAATGCTGAAGAACAAAAGTGGGTGCATTGTAATGTGTATAAAAAAGTCACAATCACCAACCTGCACTTTTACAGCTACATTTACCCATATGATCTGTTTAGATTCCACTGTAAAATTTCGACCATGAAGGGGTTCTGCAATAACAGCAGCAGTTGTCGTCTATCAGTTAAGTCATCAAAGTGAACCTTTAAATTATCCATCAGCATCTGTATGAAATAAGCATGGTGGGGAACATCTGTCACTCCCTGGGCTTGCTCAAAAAGTTTGGGGAAGAGGAAAAGTTCTTCCAGAAGTCCAGTCTTAAAAATCTCCAGTTTCCTTTGAAAATCCCAGACTGCTGTTATCAAATCACATACTGTGTTGTTCTGTCCCTGCAGCTTAGCATTGAGCTTAAGATGTGATGTAATGTCTGTAAAAAATGCAACTGTTTAAATGTCCACCTAATCTCCCAAAACTCTATAAAATTAGTGGCATTTTTTACTTCTTTGCTCTAGTAAGAAGGCATTAATCCTTGCCTTTGCTGCTCCATTTCACATTGCTGTGTTGTAGTAAGTCATCATAGCTGACATTGACCTCTATCAGAAGGCATCACAGCAGATGGTGCTCTAGGGCTGAGGATTCTCTCAAAAAGTTGATAATTGTTGTAATGACCTCAGTATACTCTTCTCTTCTGGCTCACAGGTCAGATTGCTGAATGATGTAGTAGTAAGTGGTCAGGTCATGCTGTGCTTCAAGAGTTGTTAAATCAAACATGGCGTCGCACAATTCCTTAATCAGTGTTATTATTTATAAATACACAGTTAAAGACATGCAGGGTACATTCTGAATGGCCTCATAAAGTGCAGTCTCAACTCCTCATTGCTGTTGAATGTGACAGTAGGGTTTATTTTATCTTTCCCAACTGCACATCTTTTTGATTAACACCACACAATGTGTCATCAAATCAACTAACGCATTCTTTAACCATCTCTCCGACAATAAATTGATTTTTGCATACAGTTGGATAAGATGCGGCTTTCTTGATAAGAATAATTTGCATAAATACGTGCGATTTGATAAGACGCGGCCACAGGTTGGTGTTGCTTCCCCACTCAAAAAACCAAACAAACAAATAAAGAAAACAGTTAAAAGGTGCGCTGCGCTGCGCTTGGGAAACTGCGGACGCTGTCTGAACTTCGGTGTCGTTAAGTTCGATGCTGTTCGACCAGTACTGACCCTTTGCTGGATCTTGAGCTCATTATATGCGTGTGCATTAAATCATTACTCTAATAACATGTTTGTGTTGTGTCGTAATTTATGATTTTCCAGAAATATAAAAAAACATTTATACATTTAAATTAATTGAAACGAAATATTGATAACGATTAGCGTATATAACTTTGGTCAATAATTTCACTCTCATTAAAACTTTTAGTCGTATCCTATTAATTTCTCTTATTTTGAAATATAAGCCGATATTTTACCCCGGAAGCACATCTTGGAAAGGCCGCTGGCTTCTCAGAGCTATGCAAATTTAGGGTCAACTTCCGGTGTCACAGGAGACAAAACGAGACAGACTGTAGGAGCGAGCGAACGTAGGCCCAGCCTGTCACTATTTTGAGACGACATCATAAAAATCGTACGATAGATAAAATACCATAAGCTACGATATACATTGATATTTACGCCACTAAACAAATATCTGATACTTCGTCCAATAACCATCATCGCATAGCTGAGAAAAACCCCGTTTGTCGGGGGGTTTTAGCTAGCTAGCAGGCTAGCTGACTACGCCGCGCGCCTTTCCACCCAACCACGAACCTAAAATGTCGGATTTTGATGAATTCGAGAGAGAGTTGAGCGAAAACAAACAAGGTGAGTAATTCGTTATTTAACGGTCTAAGTGGAAGAATCGGGTTTTATTTTTAAGAAAATAACATTAATTTGGTGTTTGTAACGGCCCTTTTGCGATTTCGCTTTGTGGTCTGAATTAACACTAGCAGGCTTGTTATACATTTTGAATTCCTGGCCGATAGATGCGTGGCTGAAATATTAGACCAAAGTGCACTTGGCCGTAAACAATTTCAATTTGACGTGCTGGTTGACGGTCCCGCATACATTTTTCAACATTACCAAAATACGTAAGCTGAAAGCCTGCATACACTCCCGTTATATCGTTGTCTGTACTAGGTTTGAGCGAATTGGGCTATGCATATTCTGTGAGCTCTGACAAAGGTCAGTCGACCGTAAATTGCCACTAAATATGCATTATAAAAGTTAGCAGGTTAAGCACTGTGCGGATTAATTCGTTTACTTTCCTATTCGCAACGTTTATTTTATTGCTCCTCTAGAAACCTTTGCGTATGTTTATCCAAGCAAATAAACTAGCGCTTTTTCTTGAGTGACTGACAATGTGGTCCAATTAGTTTCTCGGTTCCCCTATATTTTCTGAGCACGTGGTGTTTATACAGAGGATTGACCAAAGTGTAATAAAATATGCATGGTCCCATATGTAAAAAAAAAAAAATAATTCAATGAACTTTGTCTATAATTAAGCATTACATTGTAAAGTGGTGTAGTTAAACCCCACAAATATACAGTTGATATTTACAAAATCAAAAAGAGAATGAATTGTATAACAAAAAGCAAGTATGTTATGTCTTCAATCCCAACCATCAGTTCCTCTCTAGCCCTATAACCCTTGTCCCACCTTGTCACCCCCAGAGCGGGATAAAGAGAACCATCACCACCGACGCCGCACCCCATCCCGCAGTCGTAGCCGTGAGAGAAAGAGGAGGAGTCGCGAAAGGAGGAGCCGTGATCGACGCAGTGGCAGCAAAGACCGCAGACAGAGGCGCAGGTACGTTCAGTTCTGGAGCACACTTGAAAAATCGGGACATGCACTTGGACAAACTGTTTATACATGCTTATGCATCGTAAGTATCCTCGTTGGCTGCAGTTTATATGCACCGGTCTGTGCAAACATTATTAACATGACACTGGATTGATGCACTGATTTGATGTATTGGCTGTTTACGCATTGTAAATGGATAGGAACGTTTAAGTGCATTCAAAAGCAAATGTGACACAATCGTACGGTGCGGTATTGATGCACTAATACATTTGGTTCATACATTGGTTATTAGTTTAAATCAATAGAAGCTCATTTCAGCTCTGTGAAATGTTTTAGATTATGACGTGCGATGTCTGTACAGTTAACTTAAACTGATTAGGCAAAACGGTGGATTTTTGAAGAATTTTGGAATAACATGTTTTGCTTCCGTCTGCTTTTTCAGTGCGCAGAATCAAAACCAACATCAGGAGATCGCTGTGAGGTAATGCATTATAGCTTTTCACCAGTTTCAACCTGCTTCTTAAAATGGTATTCCTTGCCTATCTGCTTTCTATGTTTTAACTATGTATTTTGATTTTCAGTCTAACCACCTACCCACTACAGTAGGGAGGGACACTGTTGTCCTCTTGCATATATATGCAACGTTTTGCTTATGTGAATGCATGCTTAAATATAGGCTTTCAGGTGAATCGGTAGACTTTTTTTTTTCTGCCACGGAAAGGAGGTTGTAGATTCTTAAATGGTGTTTGTTTTCTATGCTTTTATCTTCCGCTGTTCTTTTTGCCTATCCACCCCAAGCAGCCGCTCTCCGCACCGTGAGAAGAAGAAGAAAGTGAAGAAGTACTGGGATGTCCCGCCTCCTGGCTTTGAGCACATCACACCCATGCAGTACAAAGCCATGCAGGGTTAGTGTTTTTGTTGGTCCATTTAACAGCCCTCATTTTCTTTCGTATTCAGCAATATAATGTCAGTGTGGTTATTGAAGTGTAGGTTCCCACCATTGCCCAAAACAATTGCTTTGTTTGAGAATGCCTTGGACTCCTGGTGATTCTGCCCCCCACCCCCCCACAGCTGCTGGGCAGATTCCAGCTACTGCTCTGCTGCCTACAATGACACCGGATGGTTTGGCGGTCACACCCACCCCTGTGCCTGTGGTGGGCAGCCAGATGACCCGCCAAGCCCGGCGGCTCTATGTGGGCAACATTCCTTTCGGCATCACTGAGGTAAGTCGAGAGCAGCAGGACAGGTGAGAGCTGGGTGAGCCTTAGTAACGGGGCATGTGTGCCGTGTGGAGAATTTAATATTGCAATTGAGGAGCAGCGATTTTCGTCATTGTTTTTTCTATTAAAGATGTTTACTCTGTGGCCATTTGAGTTGTTGCGAGGGTGGGATTTTATGGGGTAATGCAGTAGCCTACATGGTAACTAAGTACTTGTTTTTGCAGGAGGTCATGATGGATTTCTTCAATGCCCAGATGCGCCTGGGTGGTCTGACCCAGGCGCCAGGAAACCCTGTTCTTGCTGTGCAGATCAACCAAGACAAGAATTTTGCCTTCCTTGAGGTTTGTGTTGTAGATTCTGCGATTCTTTGTTGCTCGCTAGAAAGAAGGTGCTTGAAAGACTAGTCATACGTTATTTTTATAATAACTTGAATCGTTTCCCTTTTGCGGTAGCGTAGGCTTCCTAACATCCCCTTCTCTTCAGTTCCGCTCTGTAGACGAGACAACCCAGGCCATGGCCTTCGATGGGATAATCTTCCAGGGCCAAAGCCTGAAGATCCGCCGTCCTCACGACTACCAGCCCCTGCCTGGGATGAGCGAGAACCCAAGCGTTTATGTCCCAGGTACAGCCTCCCTTTTGCGTGTCTCTCGTAACATTAGTATCAATGTGGTGTAGTTTCCCCTCCAGTCCTGCCTTGACCCCTTGACCTTCTTTTGTTCAGGAGTGGTATCCACAGTGGTGCCTGACTCGGCCCACAAGCTTTTCATTGGTGGCCTACCTAATTATCTCAATGATGACCAGGTCAGTCTCTCTCCTTGCTCTACTGCTTTATAGCTATGTTTCCGTTGTCTTTACAGAAAAGGTTGTAAATGTTGCTAATCTCGTATTAAGTATCCTATATTTTATTTCATTTTAATAAATGATGTATATATTCAATATTTAAATAAATCTGAATTATTTTGATTTAAAATTCTTCTTTTAAAAACCTTAAAGACCTGGTCTGTTATTGCTATATTTGTTTAGGTTGTTCTGTTTAGCAGCCTTTTTGTCTGATTTTAAATCGCTAATTATATTAAATGGTTATAAATGTACAGAAACTTGACTTAATGTTAATTCCTTTACACCATTGGTTCTCAAAGTGTGGTCTGTGAAGGACTCTCAGTTGGGCAGCCAGCTAATATCTGCTTCCTTTTTTCTCTCCCATTCAGGTGAAGGAGCTGCTTACCTCCTTTGGTCCTCTCAAGTCCTTCAACCTGGTGAAGGACAGCGCCACCGGACTCTCCAAGGGCTATGCGTTTTGTGAATATGTCGACGTTAATGTTAGTGACCAGGTAACTATTGAGACATACTGATATTAAGCCCATTTCCTTATTGATACTACTGATATAAATACACTTTGACTGCACCTAATGTTAATGTGCCACAACATAACACATGGGGAAAAATGCGTACACACAGTAAATGACCAAGTAACTGTAGATTCGACAAACTAAAAACGAGTATGCTTTTTATAGTAATACAATGCAAGGCAATCGTTAATCGGCCACTCTGTTGCCTTGTATTATAACACACTGTCACAGTTTAATAAAGTAATGTAAATGTCAGCAGTTCTCATTTGCTAGTTCAATAGTATATCTTTAAAAAAGGCATTTAGTGTTGTAGAACTCAAGAGGGGGATAAAAAAAATACAAAAGTGCAAAAAGCAAAGTTGCTTTTTTAGTAATGTAAAAAAATGTTAGTAATGTTAAACCATTGCTTTAGCTGAAAGTTCATACCGCACAGAGTTTTTGACTAGATGGCTTCATCACTCGGTTACTGGCCATCTTCCAACAATGCACGACTTGTATGAATGCCTAAACAAATAATGAGGAAGAGGAAAAGAGGCAGTATTGTATATAAAAATAATCCCCATCTGTTTCTTTTTTGTTAGGGTGTATTTTTTTGCCTGCCCAGCTGTGTCCATTTCCCCAAAATCCAATTTCTTCTGCAGAGCCGTCCCTTAATAAGCACTAGAACTTTCCTGCATGTTATTTGGAAGAATTGACCCGTCTAAATGAATAATTAATACTGGTTTTACCCACAATGAGATGCAGTATACCTGGAAATACCATGGCTTTAAAAGCAGGAGAAATGGTGACCCAGTGACCTTAATCTGAGTGAAGCTTTTTAACTCGCTGTTCAAAAGCTGCAGCGCGTTCTTGAACATGCTGATGAAACGCTCTTGCACCCACAGATATGATCACATTTATGCCAGTTTTGAAACCATCAACATTGCTGAGGAAGTAATTTAACGTTAAGTATTTGATTCCAGTAATTCAGTATGGTTGGCAATTCACAAGACTATTGCCAAGACCAACTCCTTTTAACAAGTTTTCTTTTCTCGCCTGACACAAGATTCAGCAGGAGTAGAGAAGCTTTCACTGAATTGACTCCCCATTTTACCACCATAAATTCTGAGCGTGCATCTATTTCTACCTGGGCATTAGGTTTCCCACCTCTCCTGGTTTTGCCAGGATTTTATAGTGACGAAAGACAGGAACCCCAAAATAAATCACGTGTGGATGGCTGTCCCAGACCGCTGCTGAGTGTGTAATTGGTTAGGATACAGGATATAGCCAATACATCTTTGTAAAGAATGATCGACGCGCAAGTAATGACAACGCGATTAATTAGGTTTCATCTCCTTGACATGCGACTTGTTTTATTTCACACACTCTTGAGAAACTTGTATTGTGTCCTTATAGCTGCTAGTAGACAGGCTTTTTGTAATTGTTGGGTAATTATCTTTCTATATGTGAGTTTCAAAAGAAAGTGTGTGTTAGAGTGCAAGGTTTAACTGTACTGTGCCTCATACTTTTTTGCTACTTTTACCAGTAGTTAAACTCAAAAGCAAACTGAGGTGGCATAAAGCACATGATTCGGTTATGGGGAAATTAATCTGACCATGTACAGTGCTCTTCTCACTGGGCTATTCTTGGTCAACAGAAATAAAACGTATAACGTGCACATATTGGGGTATAGGTTCTGCAATTTAACTTAAAAATCATGGTCCTAATTAGTATTAGTCCACATAGCTGCAGGTTGTCAATTAACCATATCAATACCACTGTTAATGTTACAAAAACAAGTAGCTTAAACAATATATTCCAATGTAAGATATTGAGTATCCACTTGGTGTAAATCAGGCATCATCCAAAGCTAGCAAGATGCATGTTGCAGCACTGTGTATGCAGTGTTATATCCGTAATACATTAAGTTGGTGCAATTATTACAACGCTCCTTTATGGAATATGCAATGGCTTCAGGTGACCAATATAGACATTGAGAACTGCAGACAGTCACATAGCGAGCGTAGGCACACTCTTGAAGGCGTATCTCTATGTTGTTATTGACTCCTGTATTAACCTTTCCAAGGCGCACTGTTCACTGTCTCAGGCCATTGCCGGACTGAATGGGATGCAACTAGGTGACAAGAAGCTCCTGGTGCAGAGAGCCAGCGTGGGAGCTAAGAACGCCACTCTGGTGAGAGCAGGATCTCGTACCACTTTGTCTCTTATACCGCTTCTCTTATGAGGTTTGTGGAGAGCCCTGTTTTAGTGAACCATCTCGGTGAGCATCAATGCTTACGTCAGATTAATTTACGTCTTTGTGGGAATGTTTCTGCTGAAAGACTTTCGTATACATCCTGCAGTTAAACCATCAACGATATAATTTCCTTTTCCCACCGTTACTTTTGTCTGTCGGTGAGATGCAAATCAACTGTGATTTGGCTAAAGGGAACACTGCGTTTCCCATTGCAACCAAACTCTGCCCCTCTCCCTCCCCGTTTTGCATCCACCCAGACGAGTATGAACCAGACACCAGTGACGCTGCAGGTGCCAGGGCTGATGAACAGCTCCATGGTGCAGATGGCCGGCATTCCCACCGAGGTGCTCTGCCTCATGAACATGGTGGCGCCCGAGGAGCTGCTGGACGACGAGGAGTACGAGGAGATTGTTGAGGACGTGCGGGAGGAGTGCAGCAAGTATGGGCAGGTCAAGAGCATCGAGATCCCCCGTCCCGTCGACGGCCTGGAGGTGCCCGGCACTGGCAAGGTGAGGCGACGCCATGGCGCAGTGGAAACCAATCTCATATATTCTCTAAACCCTTGGTTTTCAAAGTGGGTGTGGCCTCAGCGCATTATATTATTTTATTATTACGTTTGCTGTAGTTTTGTCAATGGGTTTTTTAAGACGGGTGGCACCGACCACACGCTTATGCCATTTGTGGGGCCTTGGCATGTAAAAGTTTTGGAACCCCTGTTTTAAACTACTAGCAAATAGTTTTTGCCCATTGGGTTGGTGGTTATATCACTTTTTTAAAAAAGTGTCGAGTACCAATGGCTGACGAATGCTGGTGGAGTTCAAGCTGAAATTTATAAGCTATTTTTTTCTTTGGGGTAAAAATTTACGTTTCTAGTCAGTGAGGCCCAATGATTTTTTCCAGGTTATTTTCACCCTCGACAGTCGAGCAAAACTTAACTCAATTGTTAACCGAACTGTGGTTTAGGTTCTGCTATGTCGGGTTCGGGTTGATAGCAGGGACGTGCAGGACTCCAGCTCAGTCAAGTAATTGTTTGTAACTGTAATTGACTTTCCCCATACCCTTCTCTTTCCTCCTTATAGATATTTGTGGAGTTCATGTCGGTGTTTGACTCCCAGAAGGCCATGCAGGGGCTGACAGGAAGGAAGTTTGCTAACAGGGTGGTCGTCACCAAGTACTGTGACCCTGACGCCTACCATCGCCGAGATTTCTGGTAGACCCAGAATGGGGCCTGTCGTTAGTTGGAGAACAACTGGAGAGGGTTCTGAGTATTGGAATGAGGAGGACTGGAGGAGAGCCAGGCTGGAATTATTTTTTATTCAGAAACTTAGATGGGGGATTGGGGATTTAAAGATTTTTGTATACAGGGGAAAAAGAGACTAGGGGAGGTTTTGTACTTTGAAGAGCGGAGAGAGGGTGACTGTCCTCTGGAGGTTAAATTTAAATGGTTGGAGTATTTTATGTTCTTGGAAAAAGATGAAGGGGGAACAGAAATGACAGATGGATTGAATTGTATGTATGGCAAAGTAAAACAAAATGAGTAGAATATTCACAATTTGTAGTAAAGATGGAGAGAAGGACCTGTTTGTTTATCCAGATATTTTCGTATTGAAAACTCTTTGCGGGTAGGAGTATGGATGGACAGAAGTTCATATCAGGAAATTTGTTGTTTTTCAATTGATAAAATAAGGTTATACCTTAATCTCCCTCCACATGTCCATCTCGCCTTAAAGGGAAATTCTGCTTGTGCTCGTTAATAGCACTGTCGGTAGTAATGTAGATTTACCTGGACATAGTATCAAGATTCCATCAGGCATGCCAATGGCCTTGAAAGCCCAGTTTCAGAGCAGTGCAGAATATCTGAGTCGGTCTTCTCTCTCTCTTTATGTAGGAATTTG
The DNA here is from genome assembly GCA_025775065.1 of Hiodon alosoides. NCBI lineage: Eukaryota > Metazoa > Chordata > Actinopteri > Hiodontiformes > Hiodontidae > Hiodon > Hiodon alosoides. Next base: position 59,389 of record JAOYSI010040096.1, read on the forward strand.
CTCTCTGTACAGCTTCACTTCTCTATGAAATCGACTTGTCAAATTTCAGACAACTCCTTTTCATTTCTATTAATTGGCTACTGCTGCATGTTGAGCATTTGTCACTTTAAGCCTTAAGGCTTGAACCCGTTCCTTCTAAAAGATCAAATTACTACAACAATCTCTACAAGTAATGCTAATGAGACCTATACAGTATAGTGTTGCCCCGTAGGACAATACAATGCACAAGACAGCTGTCATTTCCTCCTAAGAAATACCATCAAGTTCTAAAGTGCTGAATAGTTCAGCTTTAAATCTATAATGTTGATTTGTAATTTAGTTTTATTGGACAGAACGAAAGTAATAGATTGGGCGGCAGCAAACTGATAAAAGGCCGGCTCACCTAAGCTTTTTGGGGGTATGAAAGGGTTTCTATTGAACCTAGGCTTGAAAGTACTTTTCCAAACACCTTTCTCTTCCCCTGTCTCTTTCTCGTTTGTCTTATTAGTCTTCATCTTTACTCCAAGGACCACATGCTATAATTGTGCAACAATATTTTAATCATTGATACTTGTTTTTTGGAGAGAAGGCTGTTAGTACTCGTCGAACACTCAATTGTTTTTCCCCTCTTCCCTCCTTTTTACCTAGAATGTTTCTCTGTTTTTTTTTTTTCTTTTGAAGATGTTAACAAGTGACGAAATAAAAATGTTAAACATGAAGTTTGACTAGAGGTTGTATGTATGGCAGTTTTTATTCTTTCTTCACATAGAGGGGCATTATACTCGCATCGATTCTGGAATGGTGATATTACACTCAATACTGCACACCTGAGGAGGGGTGATAAGATGCTTTTGGCTTGATTCAAGACTTTGACTTTTCCATTGAGTTGCACACTCTGTCTGTCCTTTGTTTTTGCAGCCCATACAGTGTATATTTCTGATACTGTGCACTGTAGCTTTCAAAACATAAGGCTTATTTTTATTTTTTTTGCTGTTAGAATAAACGGCAAGCTTGAAAGTTAAATCTTAAGCAAGTGGGTTTTTCCTTCCCCATTTATGAGTGTTAATTGATAGACCAAGATTAAAGCAGGGGGGGCTTGGTTCTGCAGCAGGGGGGCTTGGTGCTGCAGGCTTTAGAAGTTCTACGTCGCGGCAGAAGGCGGGCTCTCAATGGTAGCGTAGGTGTGATTTGGCTGTATTAAGCAGAGAGGGAAACGGTCTATGAAGATGTATCTAGGCATATATGGAAACTGTATGACACATTTATAGTTGAGAGAAACTTGGAAGCAATTTAAAATGAGAATTGTATTCTGCCTGTGTACTTACTGCGCTAGTAAAAGGCGTCTCCCTGTTTCCTTTGTATACGGAATCTGATATGGTACATCACACATGTTGGTTTTCCAGAAATATACACTTCTTGGAATAAAAATTAATGGTACAATACATTTTAATAGTTAACAGAGTTCAAGTTATGGTTCAGACATATTCATGCATAATGTCAGGAGAAAGTGAAAGAATAATGAGCCTGTATGTGTACAGCCTAAATCATACGAACATGTATGATTTATAATCAAATACCTGAATCAAAAGCAATTGTTCATAATGGTTATGGTTTCCAGGTGATATAACCAAATATTTTAAATGAAAACTTGCATACTTGCAAAGTATTTAAGATTTCAGGTATTCATTACAGAACTTAACTATTTTCTCAGTAGTTATCCTTTAGAAATAAAGGGTTCTGGCCCGGTATTTCACGAGAGCTCTCTATAGGATTCTTACCTGGTGTATTTAAGGTGGAGGGGACTTTGGTAATAATGGAGTAAGGCTTCTCATCTGGAGCAGGCTGGGGATGGACAGAGATAGAGAGAGGAACTGACAGCGTTTCTGAAAAGAACTGCTCAGATGAGAAACGTGCAGAGACAGCCCTGCAAGCTGCCAAACCCCACATGCTGATGGTCTGCAAACCAGGCGGAGGGATTTATCAAAGCAGTCAACTCCAGTGCACCTACTAACATTATTAAACTTTCCTCAATGCAAAATACAATCAAAAGAAAACTGGTGAAAATCTTGCAGTTGGACAGATCAATGAAATATCCCAAGAAGTGGAAATTGTGGCAAACCCTTGGAAAAAATAACAAGAAACCTAAATCCAAAGATGATGATGATAAATGTTCTGATGATCAATGGAAAAAAAAAATAGTTCAGTGTACTAACTTTTTCATTGCCAGGATTTTCTGTTCTTGAAAAAGGACCTGCAAGATGGTAATAAAACCTTGTTAGCCTATTGGGGATTGCAATATAATTCAACCCAAATTGCACCAGCCAGTTGAAACATGAAAAATTCTGCTTCGTTTAGATTCAAGCTATGAATTAGTCAACCATAACATCTTCATCCAGCTGCCCGTATTCCGGCCAGTGTTGTGTCCTTGCTGTCAGTTTAAACAGACAAGCCTATTAAAATGCTACTCTGAAAAAATGATCTTTTGCCAAATGTTTACTGATGAAGGTCTAACAACTTTGAGTTTCGATGAGTGACCCACCTGAAGGGGATGGTCGAAATGTGGAGGGAACATCTGCAATAGTATTGTAGGTTTCGTCTGTTCCAAGCTAGGGGAAAGAGAAATGTACACGTGTTAACACATCTTCTCACACACATTTAGCTGTACATAGCAGCTATTCTTCAACTCGGTAAGAGGCAAAGTATTTGTCAGATGCTGTGAGAAGGGCAGTTTCATCATCAGTGAACATTACATCATCAGTTGTTGATTATAATTGGTAATTGCTACTTGAGTCAAATTTTGAAAACTTGAAAGTTACATTATCAGTATTTTTTCTTTTTTTAAATCTGGTTTTCTTAGTCATTCTTAACCCCATTGTTTTCTATGACTGGAAAGGTGAAAGGGTTAATTGAACGTAACTTTTGATGTGGCTGAGGTACTTTTACGAACTGTGTCATCCGTGCTTGGACTGGTCATATTCAAGAGGGAATCTGCAACAAAAACAATCAGCTCAACATACGTGCTCAAATCTCTGGTTGCGTTTAATGTTTCCTGGAATACAGAACGTACACAAGACGAAGGAAGGTTATAGGAAGATTGATCGCAAGTAGGCACTTACAGAATTGGTCGTTCACTGGAATTTTGTCCAGCCTGTTTAACAATAAATACGGTGATGGGTTATTTTACAATAGCTTTTTTTCTTAAATGAATAAAATAGAACACAACAAAGTGAAGGAAGGAGACAATGGGAGGGGAAAAAAATTAATTATTCAATACCAAGAGCCTCACCTTTTGGATTTCGGTTTTCCTAAAAGGCAAATTAAGACGGTGAATTTGTAAATCATTAGACTTCTCATGCGAAAACATCAGTTTCTCCCTGTTCTCGTGCCTCAACGATACACAATGCTCTTGATTTGAAGGAGTCCACTGCAGGAAAAGTACTTACTGAGCCTCCTGTACAGACACACAGCCGTCACCCCGAGAAGGAACACACTCACGGTAGAAATCAGTCCTGCAGTTAAGTGGCAAATGAAAGAGCATCTAATTCACTGTCAAATATTAGCATTTTGAATTTAACTACTGCTTATTTTGTTGTTAAGTACTAAAATGACTGACGGACGAATTATACATTAATTATTATGATTAATGATATAACTACATAGTATATTTCCTCTTGTTCAAAATTTTTGTTTGGTAATCTGAGTCGTTACCCGCCATTAAAAATGTACCTGTTACTGGAGCATCAATTGTTGTGAATCATTTTTTTCACCCCACTATTCCAAGTTTCTCTTTTGTGGCCATTCGTCATTTAAAACAGACTAATGTACTAACAGAAACATAAATATACACCATTGGAGGGAGATTTTAGTTTTAATTTTGTTAAATTGTTAAATTACTTAAAATAAAGGAGAGCAATAATGTGTACGTTTTACAATGACCTTAAACAAATTGAACGTGTTAGGATTAACATTGAGAGATTCTGAAGAGACAGAACGTGTCACATTCTTGCAGCAGTGTGTTAAACATCTTGTTCTTGCTGCTTAGTTGAATATAAGATCTTGTTTTCCGTGGATGATCAGTGTTACCCATGGTTTGTAACAGAAGATGAATTGGTCTTTGTTAAAAAAAGAAGTACATTTCTTGTGCTTGGAAGCTGGTGTATTTAACCACCTTGACTCCAATCTGACCGTTCCCTCAGAGCAGCTCAGATGAAGACGGCCGGAAATCCTAATCTTAGAATTCATTCTCACTGTTAAGATACTAAACATGTTATTTATCTTAAATCATGCAGGAAAAATGTGACAGTGTAAGAGGTTTATTTATCGAACCTTGTTTGTGAAATAAAAATTGAACAATGTATAAA
>JAOYSI010040097.1:0-11544 GCA_025775065.1 Hiodon alosoides
AATCTGATCTCTGAGGTCCTCAAATGAACTGATTTATCATAGACCTTATAAATATTCAGAAGAGTCGGGGGAAGCTACACTGAATAGAATAATCATTGAAAAAAGTGCAGCAGAAAAAACAAAAAAAAAGCTGAATAAAATTCACCAAAGAGTAAGGTAGTCATCTCACTTCATTTAAGTCTGATTAACAATTGTTCTGACAGCTGGACATGCTCCCAGAAAATCCTGAAAACCATTACCTGCATTGCTAACGGTTCTATTTCAGGACCAGAGGTGACAAACGAAGCGTGTGTCTTCTGCAATGCCCAGCAGTTTTACGTGATGAACACTGACTGGCGTTACCTTAAGCACGCACGTTTTGGGGAGAGCAAAGCAGGGACCTCATTCAGCCCCACCAATGGCTGGCAGTGAAGCACGTGTTCGCGGCGACGAGCGTACACACAGCACCCCAGCATTCCCGCGGCCTTCGGACCAATGGCTCTGTTCGCAAACAGCCTGGACGTCTGGAACAAGACCTCCTAGCCCACCGGCGCTGCGGCAAATATTTCTCAGCTAGCCCTCCGTGTAGTCACACAGAAGCTCTTGTTCCCGCGGTTACAGGAACATCAGCCCCGTGCCAAGGCTGTCCGAGAGGAGGAGGGAAAACAAAAAGTTGAGGGGGAAATGAAGCACAGGGCTTAGAGAGACGAACAAGTGGGGAACAACAACGCAGGTCTGTAAAAGGGTGCCGCGGGGGAAAAAGCCACGCAAAAAACTATTAACCCAAAAACAAGTCCCGGAAGAGACGACTCCTAAAAACAGGACCTTTCCATAACAATGACTCAAGCCAACAGAGTTGATGCCATGAAAAAAAATGACTCTTTGCCCTCGCCCACAACTCATTTCTCTCGCGCCCTCTGCCAATTTACACTTTGAGGGGCGCACTCTTTGAGCAAAAGGTAGGGCGCTGCATCGTAGGAGCAGCAGAATTGAGTGCAGCTGGGGGAAAGGGAAACATAAGTCCAACAGTGAGGATCTCTGCACACAGATCAGTCACAGAGGAGTCAGAGGTCATAGAAAAGCTGGTCTGGTTTCCAAAGCAGGCTTCCAATGCACTCTGAGACACCCTAAGGCTGGAGAGCAGGTTGAGTGGGAATTTGCGTGCATTCAGGCAAATCTCTCGCTGAAATGGATACTTTGTTGGCTCCGCCTCGAGAATCTGAAATATGGCAAGCTGGTGAGGTTGATAAACGGAAATAAATAATGTGCATATGTGCTCACATTTCCTCCAGTTAAACCGCTTCCTCCATATTGAGCAATGAATTAGCATTCTATCTGGTTAGAAAGAAATGCATTCCCTATCAATGTTTTTTTTGCGGAACACCCTTCCGTTTTTGTAGGTCTGCTTGAGCGTCAGTCTCAATGGCTTTATAACTCAGTAATTTGGGTTTATAGGCTAAATAATTATATGCTTGCGATCCACTTTACACAAGTTAATGTGTTCCTTTTCCTAATTAGGAGCCGAGGTGAGAAAATATTCCCATGTGTCTCTCTCTTTAACTTTGGAAGAGCTATAGGATCAACACGGCCTGGGAATCAGAGATTTCGACACCCGGGCTAATATCCCTCCAAGAGCCCCATCAAATGGCAACAGAGAAGGGGGGGGGGGCGTGAGGGGAAATGCTCAATAATTCTGTTATCTGGTGACCTGACCCAGTGAGCAATCGTGGCGGATTTAGCCACATTTCGTTCCCATCCTGTCATCAGCTGGCTGGCATTAGCTGTGGTGTTTACCGCCAGCAGTTTTCCTACGTTGGCATGTGTAGGACAAAGAAAACATTTCTGTAATCCCAGAAGGCTCTGATCTGACAGCAGTGCGAGGAGTGACATGTGACTGTCATTAGCTCTAGTACCCTGAAGCCACACCAGCGGAGGTCCCGTTTTATAATGATCAGGCAATGGGACGCGCAGGGTGCACTTACTGACACGGGTTTACAAAGCGGGGCGCGCCGGCTGAGGCGAGGAGGCGCAGGGAGGACTGTGTGTCTGTATGTCTGCGTGGAATTCCCCACGGCCAGGGCCCGTGAGCTGTTTTCCACGAAACCTTGTTCCTCCGCCGACGGGGCAACGCAAAATCTTTATTAACACCAGCGGCAAACAGAAGGCACGACATTCAGGTAATTTGATCAGGGGATAGCTGTAGGTTTTGATTATTGTTGGAAGTGGAAAGTTGCATCTGACACAATAAAACAAAATCGGTTCCCGCATAAAAATTCAAAGCGCAATTAAAGCAGTGTTCATAAACATACTTTATGTGCTCGTAAATTGAAAGGCCGCAACGTACTGAGGCCCTGCCTCTGAAAATAAATGGATTAAAAATGTATGATCCGTCTAGGTGACGCATGTGGAAATTTATTTGCTTTCCCCCGCGTGACTTAATCCGCGCTTTGGCGCTCGCTCTTCCCATCCGGAGCTGTGTGGCACCCAACACTCCACTGCATACAGCGGGTTAAGTTCATCCTCTCCACTGAGGTTTCGGACAGGGGCCGGCAGCTCCAGAACAGGGCCTCTTTGTGCGCACAGAGGAGAGGGAGTGAGGGCAGGGGCAAGGGCAGCCTGCCGGAAAAGAGCCTCTTTGTGCCTAGGCTGGATTACTGAAATCTTCTAAGTCTAGGCCCTCCATTCAAGTTCACACACAGACAGCGAGCTTCATCAGGAGGGTCTCCACACACACACACACAGCGAGCTTCATCAGGAGGGTCTCCACACACACACACACACACACACACACACACACACACTACCGACTGCACCCACACCCTCTCTGGTGAATAATAAATCAGAAAGACATATCAGAGCTGGAATCATGGTAGGAACTTATTCACAATGACTCCAAGACCTCCAGCTGGAGCAGAATGGGGAGGGTGGGTCACTCCTGCCAAAAGAGTGGTTCTCGTCTGGGATTCATCACCCTCTATTTACTGAGGAAGTCAAGTCTGCTTGAATTGTTTACAGTTTTGTTTTGACGAAATGTAGGCCCACTCGAGTGCTAATCCCCCCCTCCTTGTATAACACTGGTCCGTCAACGTATCCAATACATACAGAAAAAAAAGATGGACATATTTATCAATAAACAAAGGAGGGGCCAAAGTAGGTGAAAGTAAGCCAGTAAAGACCTGTATGGCCCAACGCAACGTAGCAGTTAGAAATCGGCACATTTCATAGCTTTGGTTGAACTGCAGTAGTAACAACACATCAGCTGTGTAGCTGGAATTATATAAATACCAAAACGTATTTGCAAAAAACTTTCTACAAACAAAATTTGACTCTCCCGTTTCCTGTTTTTAGTTCTTTTCAGCCAGAATTCAAAACTAACATGTCACGTGACTAAATCAACAAGGAGTGCTGTGATTTGATAAAGCTATAGACTCACAGAGCACCATGACTGACATTAGTACCTCCTGCCTAATTTAATGTAAAATAACTTTACTTTAACTTAACTTTTTTAGTGTAAATAACTTTACACTTAAAATATGCCAGTTGAGAAATCTGTGATGGATCATTTGAAGAACCATATGTTAGCAATCATTAGCCAACTGATTACTGCAATCTAGATTACATTATCTAACTAACCCAGACTTGATGTTAAGTTATAATATGACTGTGCCAGTAAGAAATTATTTTCACCCCTTGGTTACACAATACTTGCTAAAACACACAATATGAATCACTGAAAATATTCTGATCATTTGTAGCAGTGCGAGGTAGATCTATAAAAAAGTTTGTTTGTTTTTTTATGTGGGGAAGAATAATTTATTCTGAAGTTTTATTGTAATTTTTTTTAAAACTCTAAGCACTTTTAAAAAGAGGAAGGCAAGGGTAACAAAAACTGAGAATACATCGAGAGTGACAGAGCAAAAGAAGTGTGTATGTGTGCAAACCTTCCCTGCAACCTTCCAGAGACAGGAACATTACCATGCTAAAGTCTTCATATCTGACATCTTTCTTCCACCAAGATTGTGCCGACTTCCTATTGTAGGTGCTTTCACTTTTTCTCCACCCACTTCAAAGGAAAATGGGAATGGGTATGTACTTTCTTAGGCAAGCCAAACGTGGGCAGTGATTTGAATTCAGCTCAGAATAGCCTTCGCTTTTAAAAATGAATGAGCAAGGGCCACATTTAAACATTTATACATACATACGGCCGGGTATTTCACAGACACGGCGCTGCTTCTGAAGGGCAAACAGCGCTGATAAAATTGTTCTGGAGTGACAGTTGATAATCGACAGCAGTACAGAAGAGGTTACAGACAGTACTCACTTTTGTCACAACTTACTAGCAAAGTGATGGAAATGAACAAGGGCCGTGTTCCATAGCCTCGTTGTGTAATACACACCCGTTGCACAATTGTTCCTACACTTAGGTGGCGTTTTAAAACCCTTGACTCAGGTCGGGAGGATCCGGCGCATGTGTAAGCAACGCCCCTCTGGGTCCTTTTTACCCAGGTTTACAACAGCTGGGCCTGGTTAAAATACCAGCCTGACAGAAAGCAGAGTGGCGACTGAGGAAGGGTTAAGGAGACTCGCATCACTCGTGCTTCCAGAACTCACATGGCCAGCTCCTGCATTTATGCATGATCTGGCTCCTAACACGTCCCCCGTGTGCGCTTCATAATTCATGCACAGAAACGGGAAAGGCAACAATATAAGCTTTTCCGCTGCACCGCCAAGGCCTGAGCCAGAGAGCCGCAGAGCGCAGTCTGGGCCTAAACGCACCCCAGTCAGAGAAAAATTTTGAAATCAACGTGCCTGGCGCACCGGGATCGACTCCTTAACGACCCGATCAATAACCACCATAACTCTTTATCCCTCTGGCCAGGATTTTAATACGATTATTTTTACAGGATGACAGCTTGGCAAAAATAAGAATTATTGAAATATTTTCTTATTTTTTGTAGACTTAAAAATGTACTGCACACTATATTTTACACCTAGGGGAAGGCAAACGGGTCCCAGAGTATTATATGCTTTGAGTTTAGTCCCACTGAAACCCTTATCTGGACCAGTAGTTAGGTTAATTTCATTCAGGGCAACATGTTCTCAAAATTCCCTAAATAAAATCAAATGTGAGGGCTTGTGGCCAGAAACAGCCCCACCCACCCCGACAAGTCTCCGGAAACGGAAAACAAGTCACCGATTTGGAAAAGGAGGTGCACCTGCCTGATTGCAAAATAATTCACTTACTCCGTGGAAATTAAGCGCTGGGTCTGCGAAATCATCCTTAACTGCAAATGCAGTTTGGTCGGCTTCCCGTTTTAACAAACAACGAACCGCAGCGCATCGCTAAGTGAATGCGGTATGGAGGAACGGAGAGACACAACGCTACTGTACCCTATCAACGAGTTTATCACAAAACAGGCGCTCTAATTAATCAACCAGGACTTGCTGGTAGGAGCCCTGAAGCATGGAAGAGATGAATACATTACCGTCAGCTTTTGCGCAAAGTCAACAATAAGTATATCTGATGGGCAAGGTGGGACTCTGTTTACAATTCTAAAACAAACGGCTGAAAGAATCCTGCAACCCTCCGAACAAACTGCGAGGGTAACTGGGGCACTTCAGATTCACTCAAGTCAATAGATACTGACATCGACAGGAGCGCACAGACAGTTTGGGCCAAAATGCGCTTCAGGTGGACTGAAATCAGTCGTATGTTACAAATTTCGCTTGTACACACAGGGACGGTTTACAGTATCTAGGTCACCTCCATGGCTGAGCTTCGCGGATGGACATGGTAGCAAAGACGAACGTTAAAACTTACTTTATCATACTGCTCCGTTAATTCTGCTTTAACCTATTCAGATTAATCTGCGTCTTAACACAATACAGTGACTATCGACGGCAGCAAGGCGTTCCACGTGTGCCCATTTAAATTTGAGCGACGCCTGACTGTTGTTAACGCTTCGTTCATTAATTAGTTCATTCAAATCAGACTGCTAAGGTTTAGTATTACTATGTTACTACACACTGGTGGTTCTGTGTTTTCCTCACCATTTTTGGCTAAATAATCACTGCAGAACTTTACAACAGTGCTCAAGGAGGTGGTAACGGCGTTGTTCTTCACAGGAAAAAAAGACTAAATTTCCTGCGATGATTAAGGACTTGCAGTGGTTTAGCACCGATCTATCGTCTCCATAACATTTTATCCTCAATATAAAAATAAAAAAAAACATATCAGTGCACTCTGCGATGCCTTCATTTTTCAACCCCCCATCGAAATCAGAACTGACGCAATGAGGCTGACATGTCGATTAATAAACAGACATCCAACCCCTCAGAACCCTGACACCGCACTGACAACCAGACGAATGTACATACCCACACCAAAGTGGCTCAAGAAGTCTTACATGTTAACGTCAGAAATGTAACATGGGTGTTTGAGCAGTTTTTACCCCCTCAGTGCCTAAGGTCAAACAGAATTGTTTGTGACAAATTTGATCTTGATTTCCGATTTTTTCCAAAGCAGCTAATTATCTAAACATGGCTTAAGCCTACTCTGCCAGGACCAAGGTTTGGAGAATCATGCAGTTTTAACTTAATTCTGAGCTAGTACTTGAGAAAACGACAGATAAATCATTACCCTATTGGAGTACATGGACCCACAAGTGGTTGCTCTAGAAACTCGTTAAAACGAAGCTTCCTCGGTACCTGTTCTGTTGACATCGACAGTCACGTCCCCATGAAGTGCCTTTCCCCCCCAGCGATTGCCTTTGCCTTTGTGTCTGTACGCTGGCAGAAGCTGGGACGACAATCAGCTACAGTTTGAGGCGAAGGGGCCGTGTCAAAAACGGGTTGGAGTACATTGAAAATTAAACGGACAATCCAATCCCGTGTATGGGCAATTAGAACCCCATTTTGTCATTCGGAGCAGCCAGTCTGCGCTGAGTTTTCTCTGCAAATGACACTTGAGGAGATGAAGGCTGTTAAACCAAACCCATTACAGCAAACCAGACGTGCTGGGAAAGAAAGGACTCGTCGAGATGTTTGGTGGAATGTCACTCCAATCATTAGACACATAGGAGAAACGCCCGCCTGCCATCCGTCTCCCCGATCACATCCCTGTAATTAAGTGCAGTCTGCGAAAGCATCATGTTGCCGATGCAAATGAGACACAGGGCCTCGGTTGGCGGTGCATGAATGTTCTCATACCATGCAACAGCATCGTTTTCTCCAGACCCCTGGGGGTTTCTTTGCTCCAAACGCCAGATTCTCAATTACACCACAATACTCCCGAATATCCAAAAGTCACATTTCCTCTTGGTCAGAGATGAAGCGCAGCTCCCCTCCACATTAACATTTTAATGTCCCATACGCACGGCTGAGAGTCACAGACCAGAAAATGTTATATAGGATGACTACCATGACTTCTGCCTTCATTAGGTCCTTTATCGCCCACCCCCCATGGGAGCACTGTGGAAAAATATTACCTGCGAAAAATCGGCGGTGACGTACAGTAGACACGTCCTTTAAATTTCCCTTCGGTTCCGGATCGACCACCCCCCCAGTCTAGCGTGCTAACCAGCCCAGAGTAGGCAACTGCGACGGGCTGCCTTTTTATCGGCCTGTCCATTAATCCTCTCTCTCTTCCAGAGAGCGGAGTGGAGAGCTCTGGCACTGTTCTTAATTCTCCACTTTCACATTCATTGGAAATTTCTTTCAAAAGCATGGCGAGTCAGCGTCACAAAATGTGCGATGGCGTAAAGACTCCTCTCCATAACAACACACCCAGAAACACATTCCCGGGACAAATAAAGAATCCTCTAATGAGCTTGCACTATCAACTTGCCTCAGGAGGCTTTAACACTGTGATGCGGTGTTAAAACCTGGCCCCTGGCTTGAAGACCCCTTTCATATCACTCATCACCACTTCATTCAAAGCAACAGTTCCAGCAGCAGAGAGGACCCAGTCCTGGGATGCGCACGTCAATGTGACTGTGAAGCGGCTCGAGATACCCGACCCAACGTACTGCAGGGCGAGCTGCCAAAGCAGCGGCGCGTTCGCTCCCCACCCTGCATCTGATCGCCCAGATCCCCACCGTTAGCCTTTAGATGAGGGCGAGTGTGCCCTCCCCTTGGCGAGGGGCCCTGATCCCATCCGTCCGGCTAAGCAAAGCTGATGTTCCCTCAGTACTCCTGCCAGCGGCCGGCCCTCACTCGCGAGGCCATGCAACAGAACGGTGATGGGGAGGCATTTACACCAGATTAGGCCACCCAGCTAAGGACCCACGCCGCTTTGCGCCAAGGGTTTAAACGGCTTAAAGTCAGCGCTCGGCCGGCCTCTGCCATATGTGCCGTTTACTTCGGGGGGTCTTTCACCAGGCACACAGACCATTCATCTTTGTCCTGTGCAAACGGCTCTGTAAAAGGGTGTTCAGCACGGGTGAGTGTACCTAACCACCTGTCCCTGCTAGCCAACCCACAAGCATCCCCTGTCGAAGCAGTGACCCGGTTCACAATCAATTATGTCTGTGTGTCACTTCTTCTTTGTGATCAATTGTTTGTTTTTAACATGAAAGAAAATGGGGGCTTATGCAATTGTAACATTTGTTGAAAATATCACTTTAAATTTGGTCAACAAAAAAGAAATCTAATGTCAGCTAAGAACCCTTTCCATGCCTGCACAGTCAATGGCCATGCCTTACATAGCTGTATTGACTATATTTAAAACGGTTTAGATCCAAGATATATGCACTGGTAAATCTTGTATAAGTCTTGTAATACTTTAGTATTTTAGTTTTATTAGTGAAAGAGTTAGATTGGACTTATCATTGAGCAAACATAGGCAGAGGTTAGGAGGATTATATCCTGAAGTCTATGGGGTTTAGCAAGGGCCTCTTTGATCGCCAGGGCACACTGGAATTTGAATTCATATGCAAAGAGCCCTTATTTGACAGCCAGACCAACCGTCACCTTAATGCGTCGTAAAGTAGCCAAGCTAATTCTGTGTCATTTGCCAGGCATTATACCTTTTGAGACCACCGAGTAACCCTAACCATTGGTTTCCCCGCATGGTGGCCCGCTTTTCCTCCAACAACATCTCACCCAATCCCATTTCCTCTCAGGCAGCTAGCAGAAGTGTGGGAATCAGGAGACATTGCCCGAGCGCCACGGCAGACAGTGGTTTCGACCGCATGCTCCACACGGAGCGGTTCTCATCTGTGGCGCCTTTATTAAGGACTCTGATATAAAACTGGCCGCCATCAATCCTTTTATCAGGCGGTCACCTACGTGGGTAGAGGGCTCTAACATGTTCAGACAGGGCAAAATTATTGCCTTCACACGGTGTAATATATACAGTACAAAGAAATGGGAATTACCTAGACCAACCACCTACCAGCAAATTCCATCTGAAGTGCATTCCAGATGATGCCTGTTCTTTCTAAAGTGGAATTGCTTTTTTTTTTTATAAATACAAAGCTAGGAGCGTTATAGATGAAAACAATGAGGTATTCAAAACCATCTAAAATATAATCTACCCTTCAATCCATCTTCGGCCAACCCGTTTGAGAACCATAGCAGGACAAGTATTGTATGGTGTGGATTTACTTGGAAAAATCAATCTCCTGGAAATAAAAACCTGTAGCTCGTCCATATAAAACCTTGACACGTGGACTATGGTGGGGGAAGGTTAATTTAAACATTTGATCCAAAAGAAATGATTTCTCAGTCTGGCTAGGGACTGTTTGTTGGTAAACTGCGTCAAACCCCTGTAGACACAGTCACTTGCCCGGCCAGCTGAATTAGTCCAGAGTGGCCCGTGCAGTCCACCTCGCCCAAAAGACGGGAACGTGTGTCAACACACAAAGATGGCATGAGTCGGTGCCGGAACAAATCCAGAACAAAGCATATACTAACTGTGAGCGGACTCTGAACTTTGTCTGCACCAACCAGCAGCTAGGCCACTTCCTTCATCTCAATCAGACCAGACTCAATCCGCCTGGAAATAAAACAACCCATCCCATCCACGAGGGCTTACGGTTTTTTACATGCATCTAAAAACCACTACGTTTCCCCACCTGAAACTCACTACGTTTTCCCACACCTGAAACTCACTACGTTTCCCCACACCTGAAACTCACTACGTTTCCCCACACCTGAAACTCATTGCGTTTCCCCACACCTGAAACTCACTACGTTTCCCCACACCTGAAACTCACTACATTTCCCCACACCTGAAACTCACTACATTTTCCCACACCTGAAACCAAGCCTGTGTCCGAAGCACAGCAAGCAGCAGCATATGTGCGCACGGGAGGGACGCGGCAGGGGGTGGGGGATGGGGCAGCATCCGGCTCGCCACTCCGGGCATCACTCCCGCCTGGCTAAGCACTGCGGGCCCCCCACATTGGAGAGGGAGCCAACGCCGGTACCAAGGCCAGTACCTAAAAACTGACAAAACCGCAACTAGGCCAGACGCAGAGGGCTGACTTCCAGGTCCCGCCACTCCTAAGGCCCTTTACAGCATCAGCCAGGCTAACATTTAATCGGGACTCCGTAACCCTCGGCAGGAAAGGGAGACTCTCTCCCCGCAGAGCAGCAAGGAAGAGGACACAACAGAAGCAGAATCATTAGAGGCATCATTTGCACATCAATAAGTTGTGGCAAGACCCCAACAAGGGCGGGTGAATTTTTAATTGGTTCCTCTCTTATATTAAGTGGCACAAGGCATGTTGATTTACATGGGCCAGGTTGAGAAACATTCTAACTTCGTGCAGACTGCGGCTTGAATAACTCTTCACATGGAAATCTCGCTGGCCCTGTAATGACGGCCACTTTTGGAAACCCCCGTCAATAACCAATATGAATGAACCTGACGTTTCCTGCAATACATGTTAAGTTATACATGTATATGTACATTTACAAATGAAATCTAGAAGCTCGATGTGTTTACAAACGAATACCTAAAACACAGATGGAAAAATGCTCCCCGTTGTGTTGCCGTGGTTATGTACACAGCGTTAGACGAGTTCTCTGTTCAAAGTTCTTGTTTGAAAAAGCCTTATAAGCCCATTTCTTAATAAAAAGCCATGAGACTCTTTCTCCCCCCACAATCCCCATAGTGAGAGCTTCGATTTATTAATATCTCTTTTTAAATGCAAATTTCCTCCATAAATAAATCATAACTCTGGAGAGCATCGTACAGGGATCAGATTAGTTTGTGCTGGGCTCAGTTGGACTGCTTTTCATGATGTGCAATGAGTGGCCACAGACTGTTGTGGGAGGAACGTCCACGCTGATCGAGAAGCTGGGCAGTGCGTCTTACTCCAGGCACTCTTCACGTACAATGCCGTCCTAGGCACTTCAGACAGCTCTTCACGCTCTCACCAGGGGCCTAAATACTTCATGCCATTTAAGTGGAATCGACCCAATAAAGCCTTTTCCCGTTTTAAAGCGAAGTCAGAAATCAGTGAGGAGCGTCGTTTGCTTTACCCTTTACTGCGGCGGGAATCAGTTGCAAATAGGATGCATTTGAAGGAGCAGATAGATATCGGTGGAGCTATTATA
>JAOYSI010040097.1:11644-28383 GCA_025775065.1 Hiodon alosoides
ACCCTTTACTGCGGCGGGAATCAGTTGCAAATAGGATGCATTTGAAGGAGCAGATAGATATCGGTGGAGCTATTATATACTTTTAAATGTACATTGTCTGGCATGTTTTTGCTTTAGTTTGCACACATGAAACCCCAAGTAGTTGCATCCAACCATTATACTTTCTGTATAGGCCTGCATTAAGATCACTGACCAGAAACGATGCAATTAGAGTTGACGACCTGAATGTGAAGTGCAGAAGGTCAAATTAATTGCATTTGCAATTGTATTTTTCAAAAACTATTTTTTTTTTTGTCTCCAAAAAAATTCACAAACTAAATATTTCAGATACGGAGACTCGGTGGTATAGGTACACAACATGGCAATTGCTAGACTGGATGTTTGGGACGGGTTTACCTACACATATGACTGGTGACGACAACATTCCCAGTTGTGTTAAACTTACAGCACTACCCTTACTTGCATATCCTTACTTTGCACACTTCTTTCCAACAGTGATGCAGACACACGCTCTCTGAAACCGCCATGTTGGCACGTTACATTGTTATAAGGAAACAACCACTGGAGGACAGCACGCTGTCACAAAAGGTTTGCATGCACATACATTTCAGACATTCAAATGTTGCTGTGATGCAGGCTGAATTTCAAACAGTGAACAATGGAAATGCAGTTATAGAGAAAATTTGGACCCCATGTCCCCTGACCGTCTGCATGGCTAGCATCCTACATCAGGTGTGAGAGAAAGCAGAAAAACCAAAGTTCACATCAGATAAGGGTCTGACTAATTACAGCCATTCTGCTCATATTTCACTGAGACACCTGTAATGCAATGCATGTCATCTCTGATTCAGACCAGAATAAATACACTGCTTTGCAGTTCAACGAACAAAGAATAAATAGATCGTTCTAGTCCTTTCCAGAACAGTGGCTTTATGCTCAACAATCATACACAGAAAACAAAGCTCCAGATTTACAGTGCACAGGCCACTGATCTGCACCCGCCACACCAGCTCCGTATTCCTCATTGTTCATAGAAGATAACTGTGTTCTACAAAAAACTCCCCAGATAATTCTGTTTGCCGTTCTTCAGTTACGCAAACACGTCAGTATCCTTTACAAAGTATACATTAGGATAAAGGTTGCGTATCCACCGCGATATTTTCTTCAACACTTAACGGCCGTTTAAATTACATTGGCATGGGATAAATTGTGCCCTCTACTGGTATGAAAATAATTAACTGCTTTGGGTCAATTTCATGAAATGCACGGAAAAGACAATCAATTGTCTCTTGTTCGGACCTTTACCCACTGCTATCATAATCGTTTTTAAAAAGTTAGAGTGAACTTGAGAAAAGCTTGGAATTATTCATATTAAAATATAAAAACTATAGTGTGAATAGAGCTTTATATTGTAATATATACTTTATATTCAGCGACTCCTTCAGGATGGTTACTTCGTACGCGAATGTGCTTGGTTATCACTGCTTGCGAGAAGGAGCTTTCCTGTGAACTCTGCTTTACTTCAAGGAAATAGTTTGAGTTCGCCGAGCAGGTGCGATATTTTATTGGCTTCGTTGGCAAAATCAATATGCTAACCAAGAAAATATGACTTCGCATTTTGAATTATTTCAAAACAATATTGATACCGCGCCCCTGAAATAAAAGCGCAAGACAGACAGACCACGGAAAGACATGCACATTTGTCATTTTAAATGAAATCACCTATAATTAATGTCACATTAAATAATTATTATACCTAATCATTGCACAAAATAAAACAAAAGTTGGCTCTTTTAAGGAATTGTAATTAACCAGATGGTCGCATGTCCAGTGTTGTACCTTTCCGTAACGCTTAGTTCGTAAAAATAAATATCCATTTGGACTTTGTTTGAAAGGATTAAATTGTACAACTGTAAGGTATGGATCAATGGCGCCTCGTGTACAAATAAAAAAAATCTAATACGCGTTAGGACCCTATCATCGTTATAATAATTAATACCGAAATAAACTCCCTTTATAAATCGTTTAATCTATGCTGAGAAAGTAAGCGATATCGTTAGGTGTGTCTACAAGTGTCCTGCCCCAATGTCGTCTTTCTCAGACGGCCTTTTCCCCAATGAATGCAAAGCATTAACCATCACCGTGACTCCAACGGACGAGAATGTGGGACTTCTAGCTACAGTGGCGTGTCTATTTGCTGTTCTTTTTTAAACTTCCTTATGGAGACAAGTACATAAGTTAAATAACAGTTTTCACTTAAATTTAACATTTTTGTCGGCTTACCTGCCAAGAGCTGGAGGGAATCTCGGCGAATTTTCCAAGCCCCCCAAATGTATAGCATCTATACATTTGATCCAGGGACTCCGAGCAGTGCCAAAGTAAGCCGAAACTCACCGAGTCCTTATTCTTCAGGTGATCTTTGACAATCCATGCGGGGGAGATAAAACTGAAACTGCAAATCGCAACAAGAGCCGACGACAGTAGTACCCAAAAGCAACCCACGCAGCTGAACATCCTCGGAGCTTGGGGCAGCGAGCTCGGTGACAGATCAATCCCAATCCCGGCTTCTTTCTTCTTCCGATCCAGCAGTGAATGCATTTGGAGCTCAGTCACACAGAAAAGAGAAAATAATCCCAGAATATCACATCAGAAAACCACTACTAATAGATTTCGAAGAACACTGAAGATGGGGAGTAAAGGGGATAAACAAAAGAATAACATTCGTTCGCAGTTAAACTTTTGACAAAACCGAGCTGTCACTCTCCATTCACTGATTTTTGTTTGCTAGTATTCCCCTCCTACTTTATCGGGTTTTACATAAGGAAGTTAACATTTCAAAGGGGCGATAAAAAATTAAAAAAAACATTGTCACACCCAAACGCAAATACTCCAACTGAGCTCCGAGCTTCCACAACTGTCATTCCGCAGCTGCGCGCTTGATATGAAAATATCTGCTTCTCCTACTCTCGTCCTGCGCATGAAATGAAAACCTTGACTGCAGTTATTTTTAGTTTCGAAGTCACTCTCTCTCTGCTTCGACAGAGGAGCCAACGAGCGTTTCGTTCAAACGTATGACGGTTTTTTTTTTTTTTTTTTTACTAAAGTGGACCAGCTGGGCGCAGATAACCGACTGGCTGAGCCATGTCTTGCTTATTGGACTCCAAAGTGGGCGTTTCCTCATTGATCAATTTAGACTGCAATTATATCCACTCGCTTTAATAAAGCTAATTTATTCAATTAGCAAAATGCTGTCTCTAATATAGAAAATAGCATAATGTCGCCGACATTCGATAAGGGCATTCAGTCACCCCCGCTTGGGTAAATTGTGTTTTATGAAACAACATAAGTAATACTTAAGCTATTTAAAATAAAGAAAAAATACATTTATCTGTCACTTACAAAAATGTAAATGTATTTAATGTAAATGCCATGGAGAAAACGCAAGAAACAGTAATATATATCATATAATATATCAAATCAATATTTATCTTTCAATTTCACTTCTCGCATTGGTTAACGTCACATAAAAAGTTTGTTAAATCACTATGGAAACATTCCCCATATTGCGCTGTACATCTCACTCTGCCCTCAACTGGTCTGTGTTGGGTACAGCTGCATGCGAAACTAGTATTCCATGATTATAACATAAATTCCGTGAAAAAAAAAGAAGTGAATTTCACTCCGCTCAGAAATCCCTATGAATTGATTTTGAACGTTTAGTTAAGATTAAATTAATACACCATGATAATGACTGAAATCTGAATCCCCTTATTCCAATGTCTGAACCCAACAAAAACAGAATATATTAATTAAAAAGTAATGATAATATGTATTCCAGTTAAAAGCCACGAATAGGGAGAAGAAAAAGATTTTACTTTCATATGGTCTTTATTGTGCAGTAAATGCACATTAATAACATCTGTGTTGTACAGAGCACCATGTTGTTTTTGGTTAATTTTCCAAGAAAAGGGGGACTGCAGTACACAACAATATTCTCAATATATGTTCTCCCTGTCTGCACCTCTCTAAATATTCAACTTCGAAGGCGAATCTTTGTACAATTAGTTGTGTCTGGGGATACTGAGAATTTCTGTATTAGACAATGGACTCTGAATAACTGAAGAAACCTTTTTGTCTGTGAATTTATGTTGTGCTACCCAGAACTATGTTTTTTTCTTCTCATATGTTGTCAATAATAAATCCAACCCTCAAATGTATCTGTCACCCGAAAGCAAAGATTGCCATATTTCAACAGAGAAACAGAAGGTATACAAAACACATGAAAACCACAAGGAAAGCCTGCAGATAGAAGGGCACTGAGCGAAAGTTAATTTTCTTCTTTTTAACTTGTAAATCCCGTGTAATTCTGCCGTGATTCAGCAACTCCAAAACATATATTGAGGATTATGATTTAGGAAAACCAAATGACAAATTATTCATATTATATAAGATTTAAGTGTTAGTAATAAATAAACGGAGAATATGTTATAATCTGGTCCATAACAAGCATATTACATAAACCCTTCAGCATGGCAGCCTTTAGACTTTAATTAAACAATGTGTTGACTATTTGTTTTAAATTTAAATATTCAGGCAAAGCAGTAGTGAGTTTCTAAATCAGCCTTTACCCTTTTATAGCACTACAGAAAAATAAATTGACAAATTAATACAATCTGGAAAATATTCACAATTCCAGTGGAATAAAATGTTTTCTACAGAATCAGTTCAAACTTGGATTTCGTGGCAATTTACACAAATCCTTGCAGTATTTATTAAGGAAAAGAACTGAAGACATCTGGAGATAAAATAATGTCAAGACATATAACTTTTCAATAATATATGTATTTTAAATCAAACACAATTTAAATATATAATAGATTAAGTACACATATACATCAGAAAACATAGTAAAGGTACATGGTACCAAAAAAAGTCTGTTCTCTTGGTTTGAAATAACATCTCAATGAGTTTCATAATAGTAACAATAATATAGTCACTGAGCTCACATTCCAATGAAACAATCGTCATTGAGATTTGTAATAACATCGTTATGACATATACAAAAAATATATAATCAGAAAAATAAAACTAACAATAATATGAGGGTAAACAAAACTACATCCGTTTAACATGGAACATAAGGTATTCACTGCAAATCTAGCACTTCATTCCAAGGGAGTTTTCTACACTTGCCACAGAATAACCTGAAATAGTGTAATGCAATGACGTGGATAGAACACTAGGGGTTGCTACAAATGACGCACCGCTTTCTGGCAAAACAGTCAACAGAATCCTAGTTCACATCATTGTTACAGTATGCATCACATTCCCATCCAGTCCGCCTACCGCACTGGGGAAAGGGATAATTTCTCTGCATTGTCAGGACTGATAACAAAGCCAGACAGGTGGGCGACATGGAAACAAATCTGTAATTAAAACTGTGCGCTTCCAGACCGTGGCAAACTCTGCCTCTTTATTTAAAATAAACATGACCTCTTTAAAGCAATTTTATTAAAATGGGAACAGGAACGGAAGCAAAGCAAAAAAAAACAAAAAAACAAGTTCTTCGTTGTCACATCGCAGAAGCGCATTTAAAGTCCGCCTTTTCTCAGACTATGACTGAGTGCCATTCCAGACGCTGTAACATACCGTAACAAGGCGCTTGTCAGCAACATCTTCCATCTGTCTTCTCTGTTAAATCTGTTAAAGTCTGGTGCGGTTGTGCAACTTTTGTTTCTCTCCTCATACATTTAAAAGCCTTCATAGTGTTAGAGAGGGGTACAATTTAAAATTGACACACGCACACAGTCATGGAATGCCTTGTTCTGTCTTCATAAAAAAACAAAACAAAAAAAACATGTATTTAACATTGGATAAATACAATGTGCAGTTCATCACTGGTTCCTCTGAGCTTGGTCTCTTGAGGATTCAGGGCTTCATCAGGAAGGGAGTGTCTTTTGGTACGTCATGAGGGTCATAGCTGATGAAAGAGGAGAAGGGTCTTCAAAACACACATAACATGCATCCCAACTGTATACCTACAGGAAGATACACACCACGAGTAAGCCAAAGAGACTGCCACCATGAGTAAGAGAGAGAGAGAGAGAGAGAGAGAGAGAGCGCCACCATGAGTAAGAGAGAGAGAGCGAGAGAGAACCACCATGAGTAAGAGAGAGAGAGCGCCACCATGAGTGAGAGAGAGAGAGAGAGAGAGAACCACCATGAGTAAGAGAGAGAGAGCGAGAGAGAGAGAGAGCCACCATGAGTAAGAGAGAGAGAGTAAGGAATAACTGAAAGACAGCATTTAAAACAGACCTCACGTAGAAAGAGTCAGCGTGATGATGCTTCCAACTGCAGTCTTATATAACGATATGATAGTCACATTCTCATAAACTGCCTATTGTTGAGTTCTTTCCTTCTTTTCTGTTGGATTGAACATGCTGACAAGAGAGCACGCCCCTAGCCAGTGTGGAAATCCGATACCTTGGTTGACTTAACAAAGGGGCTCTCATAATGTGACTGATGCATGACGTCATTCACAATCATCTTCGCGATCTTCCAGGCCATCTCTTCCTGGGCCTGAGCAACACAAACAAAGAAAAGGGATAATTAATAACTAAACATATCTGAGCCTGCGTTTCTGTTAAGAGCTAACCTTCAACCAACTTTTAGTACACTAGACTTCACTAGCTATGCGTTACACAACAAAAAGGTGACCTGCTATAACACATTACCTTGTCCACAAATGACTGACCTTCGGACGCAAGCCAAAACCTTGTATGTTAACGGCACAAAAGTAAACTGTGCATTAGCCTGGATGTAACACACCTCTGTGCAAAAAGCTTACCTCGTCGGAGTTGCCCTGCACCCATTTTTTCATTGCTTGGGAGAACATGGAACCTGCAGGAGATTGACAAGGGCATGTAGGGTCACACACATGCCTCTATAGTCACTACCTCACCCACAGCTTCCCTTCACCTCTTCATTCCACCCCACACTGCCTCAAGGAGAGCCAAACCCCCTGCTTCCCCATCCCACCAGGTACAGACAAACACACTAAACCCTAACTTAACGGGGCCGCCCTTGTTGGGGTGAATAAAATATTTTAGGACTGTCCTTACTCCAGAAGCTGCGATTGCCCATTGCATCGCTCACAGTCCCCAAAATAATCAATAATCAAATCAAGTCCACTGATGTTTGTGATGTTAACATGTTTCGAAATTCAAATCAGGTTAATCACGTAAAAGTCAGATCTAAGTTGAGAATATTTATATTCAGTAAAATGTGCTGTACACCGATGAAAAAAGGCAAGGGTGTCAGGGAGAGAGAGGAAATATAAATGTGTATCACCTTTGGATTTCTTCACATCAGGTTCCGGTTCAGCCTCCCGGATAAACTGCCCGAGTTCATTCACTTTCCCAAATGTCATTCTTCTGAAAAGAAACAGAAAATATCAGCTCTTCATGCTATCCCTCGGAGACTGGGTTCAGGCCATTGGCTACTGGACCAGGTGGCCCAAAGGCAAACGCTCAGCACTTGTAGTTGATTTAATGTTAGCCAATGAGAGTGGTTTAGCCAGTGGGATAAACTGAGAGGTTCTGACAGAGTAAACACACCGGTTATCCTTATTCTGAATGAATGAAGGCATCTTATTTGTGACACACCACAAAAATAGTTTGAACTAAAAGTTTTTAGATAAAACAGGCATTTTGAAAGTATTCAGGGCTTGCGTAAAAACAAACAAACATCACAGTCGTTTGATTTAGGTCAAAGATGAAAGAGCCTGTTCAAACATGCAAAGGTATTACACGGTGCCCCCCCTCCCCAGAGGAAAAAAATAAAATAAAAACCAAAAACGGACATTCAGCACATAATACAAAGTCAACGCCTGCCATTACATTTGAACGCAATGTGCCTGAACCGCAGCACAGAGGGATTTGAAACGGGATCTCCCAAGTGAATTACAACGCCACACCGGAAACATGCACAATCCAACACTGAGCGCAACCTTGCTGGGATAGATGAATACGCTCCAGGTCTCGCAAATGTCTGAAGGCCATCATCTACTATGATTTGCAACGGCATGAATAATGCACGGCGGATAAATCCACTCACCCGGCATATGGCCGCTGATAGAGGGACTCTGGGTCCAAGCTGGCGATGTCTACCGTTATTGCCTCGTCAAAGTTTTTCAGGATTTTAATAGCCGCTTTCTTTGTACTTTGCTTTGAAGAAAGGAACAGCATTGAATTTTACAGAGTACAATGCTGGGAGGCAACGCTCGTCTTCATTACGGGGTTCCCCGACACTGGATAAAACCTGATCACCTGAGAATGTGGGCCTTCAGAGTTGCCAGTGGGGCGGTCGCTGTCCGCGAGAAGAGCTTGACCAGGGGGCAGCACGTTCCCACCAAAATACTCGTCGGCACGCACAGAGTTAATCAAGTCATTCAGGTACTTGTAGTACAAGTTACTGGACAGGAAGCCCGGCATATAAACCTGAAAACAAGCAGAGAACAAAACAAACCTTTTTTAACCTTTTTAAAAACATTGCCAGTTCTTTCCTGACAAACCACTAGTGTTCCACTGACTATTACGCCGTACCATCACAGTGCATCAGTAAAGTTGCACCCAGAAAATTGCCATGGAATGTGTTGAATATTAATTCAACAGAAAACAGCAGTTGTCCAACTCAGGGCAGTAGGGCAGGCCACAGAGGATCTAATGAGACAGGGGCAGAAACACCCTTTGGGGTGTGAGCAATCGGACACGGTTGACGGCGGCGCACCTTCTCCATGGTGGTCCATGCCTGCCGCAGAGGAGTGGTGAAGCAGTCAGGGAGGGGGCCACCCTCCCTGCAGATGTTGGATTCGATTTCTAACCGCACAGAGTCGTCGAAGCCCAGCGGGTTTGTTGCCTGCAGGGAAAAATACCTGCGTGGGGGTAAACAAAAGGGCAACATTGGAGCTAATCTGCCCACACTGCGTCGCTGAGCGAGCGAGATAAACACACTGAACCAGACCAGTCTCTCGCTTGAAAAATAATCACATTGAAAGACAGGATTAAAATAAAAAAAATAAAAAAAATATGCATCTCAGTGGAAAAACAGTATTACACTTTGAAGACAAAACCAGAAATCCTTCAGCCTCCACGCGCAGACAGATCGAGAACCATTCTCAGCTCCGCCGGCACGAACGCGGCACACGACGGAGCACCTCCCTCGCCCATGTGGAAACCCCTGGACGCAGGATGCCGTGCACTTACTTGTCGTACAGGATCATGGCGTCGTTCTGGGCCTCCTGCCCGTCGTATTGGCCTTTCTTAGCAGCCAGCTGATCCTGAAAGTTGTCTGCAGCTAGCCAGAACTGCAGTATGTTCACAGCTTCTTCTTTTTCCATGTACTGCAGGTATTAAACAGAGTTAGCCACGCCCCCTAAACGACCACAGGGATAGCAATGAAGATAATGACTGCAACCACCGTCATGACATTCAAAAGGAAGCAGTATTTACCATCTTTCTTTTTTAATGTAACCAGATTACGACAACAGAAGACGGCAGAATTGAGCCTACAAATAAGAAAGTCATCTTGACTATGCCTGACCTACCCTGGACAAAAAAAACATAAAGCTTAAAACACAGAGTGATCCCTTGGCAGATACAGCATGTCAGTGGGCAGTCCGCCATCGCCCTTACCTCTGAGAAGTAGAAGAGAGCTGACTCACAGAAGAGAATGTCTGCCAGGAATACAGTGCCGCTGGTCAACACTTCGATCTGGTACTTACAGAAATGATGGCTGCGGAGAAATTCACTAAAGTGCCTGTGGACGACATGCGCGGACGTTAGGGATTCAGTTTAAATAAATTAAACAGTGATCTCTCTATGGACGGCGGGATCTGCAGAGCCAGGGTGATAGCTTTTTCGACCAAGGCTAGACTCGTCTCCACCGAGGGCCCTCAATGTCGAACACAAACAGCCTTTGGCTGCTTCTTCAGTTCATTTACGTGGCACTGTAGCGAAAACCACAAAATTGTCACAGAAACTTACTGTGAAAATCCAGGGAGACAGCCCCTGGCTACCATATGTGGGGAGAACAGACCAGACACGCTCAGCTTTCAAATGGCAGCTATGAGGATAAAAGCGCCCAGGTTTCGGACTGTATCGGTGACCCAGGTTTTTTGGAGGAAGCAGACTCACTGTTGTTCCATGATGCTGAAAACTACAGTCTGTGCTAAGACAAAGCAGTTTGGGTCCACCTGCCCGTCTTCACCACAGATCTTTGCTGCCAATGCAAAGACAAACAAAAAAGGGACAATTCAACTTCACCGCATCCACCAAAGAACGGTTTACTAACACCTGGAGGTAACATCCGGCTCACGTCATTTAACTCGACAAAAGTTCCAGGCAAGCCACAAACAAGACACAAGACGGAGAGTTCAGCATTGGTTTGCTTACCCACAATGTCGTTTCGCATTGGCTCTGTGATGGGGATTGGCCTAGCAGCATCTGGAGAGATGTACTTGGTAAAAATGTTCACTGCATCTCTCTCTATGCCTAAGACAGGGGACATGATTACGGAGTAACACATAGTTCTTTGTGGTCCATACATACACAAAGGGTTCTATTTAAAAATCACACTGCCTCAAAGAGATTTTACAAATCTCCTATTGCCTCAGTCGTTACATACCACTCGTTTGGGAACACGTAATCCTTGCTTCTCGCTCAAACGCGTCCGCAAGAATTACAGCAAATAAATGCTTGTGTTCCTAACTCTCACTGTGCTTTGGATGATCCAACTAAAAAAAATTGTAGATGCCTTGATACGGATTCCTGATCGAATCCAAATCTCTACTATTCTTGCCGAGGCCAAATGACAATCAAGAAAACACAATATGTACACTATATTGCATCTATCCACATTAACATCAGTCTTTCTGTTCAGAAATTTTAAAAGAAACACAATCGATCTCCTAATGATATATTTAAAAACGAATACCGCAGCTGAGACACTTCTCTGGAACTTTTCAAGTGGGAGTGCTTACTTACTTTTCATGAGCTTTTCCGACAGCTCTTTCAGTGCGTTGGTGGACTGTTGTTTGAAGGGAGTCCCCGTTTTGGAAGAGGGCTGCCTGGTTGGAGTCTCTGCCCTGGGAGACATCTGGAGTGTAAGGGGCTCCTTGCCGCTGTCCGAGCTGGAGGAGATGCTGCTGCCAGCACTTCGCCCGGGGCTGTGAGAGTTCCAGTCGGGGGGGCCGGGCACGTTGGGGTCCTCGCCTTCGGGCCTCCTGGGAGAGGGCGAGGCGGGCTCGGCGAGCGAGCTGTGCTTAACGGAGTTGAGGCTGTGCGCTCGAACCCGAGACCAGCTGGTGGAGCGGAAGCTCTCGGCCTCCAGCCAGAACTTGACCAGGTGGTCAGCGCCCTGCATCTCCATGAACTGGACATAGTAGGGGATTGCCACGTTGTCCCGCAGAATCTGGTCCACCGTTTTGGACAGCCGGGACCGAGTCTCCTGAGCATGGTAATTCACGCTGGAGCGCCCTGCCGTCCACAAACACACACAAAACGTTCTCTCACAACCACTTATCCGGTATCAAAATAAAATAAGACCATTACAATCCTTCTGAACACCTTCTTTATGTATTAATCTTAAAATGTATTTAACGAAATGTATTTTTATTTGAACGAAAAAATATTCCAGCATGAACCATTAGTAGACAAGAGACTCCTTATGTAAAGGACCTTCCAACCTAGGTTGTTGGGTTTATGCTCTGCGTATCGAACAGAAAAAAAAAAGCTATGCTTTCTCCTGCATCGAATGGTAGACCGCCCAGGCTATCCAGCAGTGCGCTCATGAGCTCTGACACCCCCCACCCCCACTGCCAGCAGGCATTGTGGGGGGGTGGTAGATCAGTCTGTAGCCACATGGTTGGACAGGGATGGAGAACCTCAAGGCGTGCTGTCTAAAGCCATTATAACAATGGCTGGCAAAGCAGTCAAAAAACAGGAAGTCAGAAATAATGAGATGTGTGTGTACATGCATATATACAACAAAAAAACAAAAAAATATTGGCATTGCTTTAAACGTCAAAACAGTACTTGCACTACCCCCAAGTTAATCCAGAACTCTTCAGGCTTCACGTGCCCCACGACGACTCCTCTGTTCAGTAATGTTTCCAACATGGAGGCCAGGAGCCACCGCCTTTAACCGTAGCCTTTTCACTGATTCTGAGCCGAGCGAGACAAAGGCCACTTGTAATCCAAGCCCCAGCAACGGTCATGAGAGTTGGCCAGTAGCCGCTAGCGCTGCTGCTGACAGGCAGCTGGTCTACCCAGGCTCCACGGAACCCACCTCAGGCAGCCTGGGCCTATGTCTAGTGGTGGTCTCCTAGACTGTGTCTAATTCCACCTCACTACAGTGATGCACGGCCTTGTCTTTTTCTATAGCTTTAACAAACAAACAAGAACAACAAAAGCATAGGCCTTTTTTTAATTTATTTTTTTTACATGCTGGTTGCTGTATGCAAGCAGTCATGAAAACATTTTCATATCTGAATAAACTCGTAACTGGATAAACAGCGACAGCTTCTGTGAAAACAAGCCGGCTTTTCTCAGTCGAAGTCGAAGAAGGAAAAAAAAAAAAGACAAGATTACGCCAACGATGAGCGCGTAACAAGTCCCAGGTTTGGGCAGGGATTTGCGACGGCTCTTAGGCAGTGGTGCTAACCACACTCCTCTGTGCTGACACACAGCGCGGCTTGCGATAGCAGCTCTTAGACATCATCCGGGTGTTAAAGGATTACAGCACATTTAGCCGGCCTGAGAGACAGCGCCTGCCCTCTGTCCTTATTGCCACACTATGGACTAATAGAACTGCTGAGGCTCATAGTCGGTTGAAACAACAAATACTAAAGTATTTGCCAGGCCAGCCTCAATTGCACAGCTGTTACACATTTGTTGGAATTTTATTCGATCTCAACGCATTGTTACTCACATTCAATCTAAATCCCGGGGCTTACGTGTTGAAATTTCACAGGACGTCGGCCACTTACCCAGGTCGCCGAAGTGTGCGGCCTCCATGTGACTGGGCTGCTTCTTGAGGGTGGCGGTACGGCCGCGGCCGTAGGAGTCCATGTTAGCGGAAATGGCGTTGATGGCCAGGCGGCTGGGCCCGGCTGCTTCCAGGAGGGCATGGTGGTTGCGGGGACCCAGGCCCGGGGAGCTGGAGGCCACCGGAGACGGAGGGACGCAGGCTGGATCCATTCGACCACGACAGGGGAAACGAGAAACACATTTTTTTAAAGTTGAAAATGCGAAGAACAGATAATGCTGCCACTGGAGTCATCAGGGCTGTTGTTAAAAATAACAACCAATGACCACTTACAGCACCACGTCTCCATTTCTCACCATAACGGGTGTGCACTGAAGGCAGGATGTAGGCTGCACTGACACATTCATTAGACCAGGACAAACCTCCGGTATTCCGCTCAGATTTTTCCCGTTCATTTCATTAATATTGAAATTATGGGAAAAATACATGGGTTCGCTATTGCTTTGAGTCAGATCACCTGGTTCTGAATCATCCTTGACCAAATAAAACAAGCTCTTTAAGAAGAAGATGATTTAACAGTCTTGCGATTCCTGACAACTGGATACACTGGGTTTTTAGCACATGATTGTAGAATTACTTCAAAGGGGTGTAACTTAATGCCAATAAAGAACATACTGAAATGCACTGAAAATGCGTACTCTCACAAACCGGAGTGCACATATTTTAATATGGACTTTAACCATAACGGACAATAATCCAACCGCAGGTTAAAAATCAGAACAAGATAATTACAAATCACAAGGCATAATGCAAATTCAAATGAAAAGAACTAAATTTTTTATCGTAGTGCGGTTATTCTCCTTTGAGGTCAGCGCATCAACAGCTTTGAAATAAATCTGTGGACTGAAGCCTGATCACTGTGCACAGAAAACCAAGGATCCCTTAGAAATATGTCCCCATAACAAGGAGACAGTGCTAATATTAGTGTGAATGTCTGTAGCAACACCAGAAGAGGCAACCACACAGAAAACAATCAATGTTGCAACACACCCTTGTTTGTAACAATGGTGTGAGTTCATGTCTTACCTCTGTTGCCACTTGCATCGACTGGTCTCTCTTGTTCTTTGCCCTTAGCTGGGAGTTAAAGAGAAGCAGGGCTGAATCAGTAAATTGTAGAGCAACCTCTTGATTCCAAACCCAAAATCAAGGTCACCTATTTAAAATTAGAGGGGTAATATTTGTAAGGAAATTGTTAAGAGTATTTCCTTCTAGAAGCCATTTTTTAAAGTCTTTAACAATATTCCCCAATAACAGGGAAAGGAAAAAGTACCCAAAAAAAAAATACCCCCCACAGAAATATAAAAATAAGTAAACGAAAAACCGAGTGTAAAAAGATAACATTTTGTTCCATTAAATAATTCATCGGCAACTCCAATTTTGGAAGGTAGCCCACATTGAATGAACACTGTGTTACTGTACTCAATTCAGTACAGTACAGTAAAGAGTGTTTGACTATGTCAACATTACAAGGTCAAGCAATACATAGACTTTATATTACCTGCTGATGATAAAATTATGGGTGAAACAGACACATAAATATATACACTACATACAGGTGTGTATAATTTCTTAATGTTGAAAAATTTGGTTTCAAGAGTGGCCTTTCAAAATTGGTAAAGAAACAGGGTCAGCCAAAAAGGTAGACCACAAAGTATGCCGCTTTTCCAACGGCTCGTTCAGTGACCAGCACACTAACATTGACAACAGGCATGGTCAAACTGCATCATAGACTGCACAGCAATCTGCTGGATGAATCTCAAGCACTTTTTTCAAAGTGCACCTTCAGTATTTTTGTTTTGTTTTTTCTGGAAACTAGAAACAGTTCAAAATTATTTAAGGATAAAACTGAGATGTCAGAGAGCAAACTTTGTGACTGCCTGAGATCACCTCATTGCACCCAGTAAAGACAATGCTGGAAAATAGAAAATGCTAATCAAATATCAAAAGGCATGATTATTAGCTGTTTTAAGATATCTCACAGATTAAAAAAACGGCCATTTTCAAACCAGTATAAAGTTACTTTCATTTTAAACAAAGGTATTATTTCCGGTTCGAGGAGACACCTTTGAGCAGTCGGTCGAGTCTCTTTATTCATTTCGTATACACACATTACTGACCAGATTAAAAAATAAGAAACATAATATGAGCGTTAAATCTTAAACTCAATTGAGAGGGAGCTTAAGAGACCCGGAAAGAATGGGTTGACAGAAAAATTGATTCAAGTATTTTATGAAGTGATATTAGTGCACGCTTTTGAAAGCTATCTATGTCATTTCCACACATACCTGTGTAAACCTCCACTTACAAATCTGCGGAGATGGACCACTAAACAGCAGTAAACATTGACGGGAAAGAACATCGCCACACACGTGCAATGAAATAGTTTCTGGTTTAATTTTAGTTATACTGTTAGCTTCTTAATTACCAAGTGTACTTGTCATGTAATAAAATATACTATTGTCTTGAATCGCATCTACTAACAGTTACCAATATCACTTATAGGGATCCATATGAACAATGGTACCCCTATTTATGTTGGTTAAACTGGTTAAATACTGAGCACGAGCACAATAACAATAGGTACATAATCTTAGTTAACCGTAAAATTCCTGAGTAACCGAAGTAGTGGCTAGATAGCCAATTTCGATAGCAACAATTGGAGAAATTTTAGAATCGTAACAGAAATGCGTAAATGTCAGTTAAGTTATTATTAAACACAAGCAAATAGCAAATTAGCTGACAAACCCATTAAACGATTTCATGATTTAATTCCTCGTTCGCCATCTATTGCGACGCACTGAACGAAATGCAGGCAATCTTGTATGGAGTCAAAAAATGCGCTCACGTTTTAATGTCAGGTCAAATGAGGGTTTGGTGGCAAACCATACACATTTCACTGGTCACTAAGGCCATTTGGTTACTCCTTAATAAAATCGGGGTGCCATATAGCTACGGGAAATCACGGCCTGCAAAAGGAAGGTGTGGGTTGACTAATCAACCGAAACATGTAGTAATTTACCATGCAAAGACAAGTAGTCAAGAATTTATTTGCATCCATCAGGCGATATGCGTTTTAACGACTGTTACTCTTCCTTGGGTTCTGAAAATCACCATATGGCGATTTCACACAGGCAGTGGCCTGCATTTTTGTTTTATTTATATAAACGATATAAACGGCATCAACGCAAAGTTTCCCAACAACACAAACCCCGAAGGCCTCCAGTTAACACAGAGCTGTCAACCAAGCCCGCATCACCATCCATTCTCACACTAATATCCTTCCTTTACGCCCGTCTTCCATACCTTTTCTCCTAAAAAACGACATGGCTGTTCTCAAGCTCTGAATATATCCTCAGCTCATTGAGTGCATCTCGTGAATTCCCTAGTCCCCTCATTCATAGATAGCGTTTTTTCGACAACCGTGGAAGGTGTTAGCAAGTATCGGTGTCGGTCCGGTAGACTGTCACTGACAAGACTTCCTTCTTTCCCCCTTTGCAGAAAGGGCAGCCATATTGTCAATAAACAGCTAACTTCCGGACTGTAGTGCCGGCATGATGGGTAACGCATGCGTTTTCACATTTCTCACTATATTATATAAGCAAATACGATCACCCGATCTTAAATTTTTATATATA
>JAOYSI010040108.1:0-18723 GCA_025775065.1 Hiodon alosoides
ATGGCTCCGTGCCTTCAGAGATCACTCGGGTCAAGACTCAAGGCTGTCATGTGCTTCATGCGAAGAGCGCTTATAAAGGCGGATGGATGTGGGACACTTGTGTGGACAATGATGCTGGGGTTCTGCGCTCCAAATCCAGGCAATTTGGTGGCAAGACTGTGTCACAGTGACCCCTAGAGGCCGTTCCAGGTTTCCATGGAAGCCGTACAGAAGGGTGTGACCTTCATGTGGTGACATAAGGCCCAGAAAACCATGGCATCCATGAGGTAATGTCTGTAATGATATAAAATATGTTTATTTTTTAAAGTTAATTCCTAAAAAGGTACATTTAAAACTGTAAATTTTAGTGCATTCATATTTCAATAGAAAAATAAAGCACATTGTTACAAAGAAACTAAATATAACAATCATGTTTACATTCTGTAAAACACTACACTTCTGTAAAATGTTAATCCAATCTTACCCACACACACACACACACTTAAGTTGCCGAAAATTTGGATGAAACGCCCTAAGCCTGGGACCTCGTTGTGCACCTGATTACACCACACTCAGATGCCTGTAATTAAGAATGACCTTTAAAAGTAAGACATCAAAAAAAAAAAAAAAATAAATTCACAATAACGTTTGTTTTAGCATTATACCAGATAACAGGTCAAACGTTCTCGTGTCCCTGTGTCTGTCTGGGTGCTCTATGACTGAGCAGACCCTGGCATGCTACCGAAAGTCTTAAGGCGTGAAGGGGATCGGAGACCTTCCCACAGTGCCAGACAAGCAGGGCTGGTCTGCTGGTGACACCAAAGCAGACAAACACCTGTCACACCCGATTCCATAACCAAACCCCACTGCCCATCTCAGGACCCATGGACAAACTGCAGAGATGGGTTTTTAATGTGGATTTAAATACCGTTAATCACTTGGTAAACTATTCCACAGTACGGGGGCTCTGTACACGAAGCCTCTACTAACAGTTTGAGGTTTTTGTTACTCTCAGGACAGTGAAATAGCCAGCTTATTTTGAGCAACTTCTGTACGTAATGAGCACTGCATAATGTAAATCAGATATCTTATACAGCCTTGAATTCCCTAAACGTGTTTACCGTTCTGGCTAGACCAGTGAGCATCTCATCGCTCAAACACAGTGTGTTTAACAGAACTGACACCTGTTCTGCATTCCCCCATGAATGCACGTCCATTCACATTATAGTCAATGTCAACTGACTTTGTTTAATAGGGGATTCAAATTTGATTATTCCAAAGTCAAACGTCTGAGCGTTTTAAAAATGTTCACTCACCCTCACCCCACAGCACACACCACCACTGCTTTTAATTATCAAAGTATTGGCAAGTTATATAAATTATAACTGATGAACCGAGCACACACTCCAAAATAAATTACTACAAAAACAGGCTTTGGCATGTGTTCTATACTAAGCATCTGCTGCGTTGTGAAGATTACAACGGCCTGGCAAGGTTTTATGCATCTGTTTCAAGATCGAATGGGTGTAGGTAAATTAATTTAACCAGAGTAACGTACCTGATCTTAAAAGCAGATGGAAAAACAATCAAGGCCAATTGCTTGATCCTTACATTCACCTATTTCGCTAAAGTAAATGAAAATTTAAATATTAAAAATGGATGTTTTCACCAAAAAACCTTGCGAAATGTGTGAAACGAGTGTAAAATGTATTGGCATTAGTATAGTTATTATAAAAAGCATAAAAGAGGTTAAAGATGATTTATATTTGGGGCAGTGTCTATAATGTACTTCACGAGTCATTATCTTTTACCATGCAGATCACTCACCTGTCATTTCAGTTTTAAACCAGAAATCACTAAATCAATCCATCTGAACTGAACTTCAACCTCAAGAATTTTCCTCCAGTACTTCAGAAAATACATATTTAATGCAAACCCATTAGACTTTATTATTGTGAATGAACCATTAAAAAGATATAAGGACTCTATTCAGATAACAGGGGCAGCATCAACACAACAGAATTGCTTATTTTTTATTGTGTTTAGGAATGTTTTATTAACATACCGTCACGTTAGAGACTGTTAACATACATGTGGGGGACTGTATGAACATACTGCCGTGTGGGTGACTTAACATACATGTGGGGACATGTCTTGCATCTCTGCTGTCCATTTGCTCAAAATTACATTTTAATAATATATAAAGCAAACATCCAAGATGATCCTATAATAATTCCGTACCCTGGAAAAATAATATAACACGATATTTGTCAGTCCTTTCTACAAAATGATTTATTTTAACATTTTAAACATTGAGTAAACCAGTAGATGGCAGCATACACTTATTTTACAAATAATTAGGATTTCTCTCTATTTTGCATATTTTAGGTACTTTTTCTTTATCCTGGCCCACCTGTGTATTCTGGTCTTTGTCTGAAATTACTTATTAATTAATGTGGTTCGATTGAGATTTTGAATTTAATTGAATTGAAAACCGGCTGTATTATTTACTTAAGGTGTGACAAAAATGTTGTTACATGCGTTTAAAATGGCCAGCTAATCATTTATTACTATTGTTGCAAATATATAAAGGTTCTATACAATCGTTATTTATTTTTTTTTTACTGGCCAACACAATTTTGTTTTTTTACAAAAGGTAACTTTCAACAGATGTCACCACCAAGGTGATTCAGAGGGGTATTTAACCAAACAGGATAAGCCAGTTAGCTTTCCCATTATAACTTTGAAGTCAAGCTCTGGATATTCGGATTCCCAAAGAAAGCTTGAATTATAGTTGTTAATAACTTTAGCACAAAGTTGCAACCATTCCAATGCAATGAACCAACCAATCCAATGAACCTAAACTGCTCCGTAGCAGGACGGCTCAGACCTAGCTAAACAAAATCTCTCTCTCCCGACCAATCAGCTTGGGCTACTGAACGTGAATCAATTTGTGTTGGATTCCATAGGCATACACGCACAGATCGTAAGACACACTTTGTCATTCAAAAGGAATAATCACTCCGACTAGATCTGCTAAATTGTTCAAATTATATCAAACTATTAGCTGTCTGCTCAAGTTACCAACCTATTTGTTTATTCAGTACCTGAAAATGCAAGAAATTTTCTGTTTAGAGCGCACACTGGCTGTCACTGTTCTGTTCCGTTACTAATCGTCCTCTCTGCAATGTCGGCGAATTTGCGTTATTGGATGATATACTTGCCAATATTTTTTGTCAAAACCCTTACAATGTTGCCCAACACCAACGAGTAAACGATGCCCTTACAAAGACACGAGCCCGCACTGAGATGATTTGTGGGAGGCTGTAGTCCCATTTCACCTGTCTGCATGGGCTTAGCGTGTCTCCCAGTGGGCTAGTTAAGTCACTGTGGCGTGTGAGCTGCTACATAATATCCCACAATATGGAAGGGTAGGGTCCCTCCAGTTTCCACGTCTGCAGCATACATGTGGGTTTACACGTGTTCACCCTCATATGTTATTGATTAACTACCTATATGACCGTGCTCAAATTCAATGTGCAATTTAATTCACTTCTATTATGTGTGTGGGGCCCATGTAAAGTCATCAATTTTTGGGTTACTGAACAACCGGTGTTCAGACAACGGACAGTTTTTGGGTTACTGTACAACAGGTGTTCAGACAATGGCCACCTCTAAAGACAGCAATGGCTTGAACAGTGGAATAGAACAGTTTTTATGCCGGTTCGTCCGGACACAGAATTCTGCTGAGAGAATGTGCCCCCATTCAATCCCATCCGTTATAGGATAACCAATTCAGAAGAAATGTTCTTGAACTTAAATTTGCCAAGTTCTTTTAACAAGAAAGGATTTTAACAGTCATGCTATAGTCCGCTAAACTGACTATAAACAGATAGAGGGCTCTCTCCCCCCACACACACGGTGTTGCGCAATACTGTTTAAGAACAAAGTTCAAAATTTCTCTATATACATGTTTACATTTGCTATTGTAGGACTGAAAATGAACTCAACTGTGTCTTTGTTACTAGCAAACGTTTTCTGTTCACTTTGATTATGTTCTTGTATTGTTCAAAATTCACTTCAAATCACTGTTTCCTAGAATCTGAAGTAGTTCGCCGTAGAGAAAAAGCTCGGAGGGGCGGGGTTTTATAAGTAATCCGTAATGCATGGCTTAATTCTTCAGCATTCATTACATGTACATGAATCAACATGGTTCAAATGTACAGGCGTGGATAAAATGATATAAAGTTAGTTTAGTCAAGTTATTTTAATAAAATGTGACATTTTGCCATGAGTTATCCTTATCATTGATTATTTAACACTTTATAAAATGCTTTATGATTCATTTTGAACAAATTTAATAAAAGGGTGGTTATTCAATGTTTCGCATTAATGATATTTTGACAAACATGTGCATTACACACTAATATGAACCAATTAAAAATCACTCCCTGGACTACATAGCGACAATATTATTGGGCTACCGATTATTGTCTAGGATTACGTCATCGAAGATCTTGAAAATTAGGCTACTCAATGAATTCGGACAATTATCCTTAGAGCACATATCGTAAACCCGAATCCGCCGTCATGAAATGTTGATTTCAATTATTGGGCTAACCCTAGCCGGCTAAATTGAGTTAATCTGGTATTTGTTTAGCTGGCCTTGTGAAATACTGCCTAAGAGTCCAGGGTAAAGATTTTATAATGAGTATTGAATGTGATCAATCCAGTGGACAAAAGAGCATTTTGATCAGTTTATCATCTTTCAGGACAACATACTTAAAATTGCTGGACAGCTGTTTTGCAGGGAAGCGGTCTTAAAATAGTGTGCTAACCAGTTGTATTTGAATGTGCCAGACTCGATTAACTGGATGGCATTTCCGGCATAGAATTGTGACTGGTAGCCTTTATGTTGTTATCAATGCATTGAAATTCTGGGACATTGCAGATATATGCAAAGGGCTGTCGCAACTTTGTTTTTATCAAGAGAGACAAAAGAAGTCATGAATATATATTGAAATATATCATAGGAATATTGTGTTTATTTAATGTAAACAAACACCCGTTTGGTACTGAATTCAAGTCAATGTAAAAAATTGTAATACAATGAGGGTACATCTACCTAGTATTTAAAGATGATTGTGCTTTGTTAACTTACATTAAAGAGAACCAAAAATATTAAACTTGAGTCTCCCACAACAGCCTCGTACCACATGTAAAATTGTTCCGAATCGTGCAGAATAGACCCGTGTATTCTTATGCTTGAACAGAACTGCTGATGCACCTGTAAACGGCACCTGATATGGCGAGAAAGTAAACTTTCGCCATGTCTTAGACTCAGTTTACCCTCCCCAAATCCTGACCTTGACCTTTGGGGGATATTACAACAACAGACACAGATCCAGATCCAGAGGGATCTTCCCCCCTGTCTGATGCTTGTCCTCCTCAAGTGTCAGCAGTTCCACTCCCAGCCAACAGGGGCACTGGTCAAGCGTGTGTAGACATGGGTCGTATTCTGAGGCATGCGCAAGGGGAAGATTCTTGCTTATGGATATGAGATCAGGTTGCTCACAAATCGAGCACAATGTAAACTGTGGGGTTAAGAATAAAACAGTTCTTAAAAAATGCATTGTGAGAAGATATTGTGTGGTGGCTATAAGATTCAAAACCAGGTTACCCAGATCCAAGTCCAAGCTCTCAGCAGGATCGCAGGTTATCAAGTTAACTGTGAACGCTGTATCTTAATGTTAAAACACCATAGTTCTTATCAGTGTGTTTTTACGATCAAGTGTGGCCTTGAATATGGAGCACTTTTAGGTCTGGGTGTCCGGCTCATTGCGGTATCAGCCCAATGGGATGACGCACTGCACTTTCCCTCCACTATAATTTACTTTCAAAATCAGCAGCTGCTGCAAGGTTAAATGCATTATACTGCATCCTTCTGTACTGATTAAGGATTTGGTCTTATGACCAGTGAACCTTTCAGAATCTTTCAGATTTCACCTCTGAACCTTAACTTTTGAAAAATATCATTTCATTCAAGGTGTTGGGCAGAGAAGCGTTCCAAAAAAACTGTAAAATAAACCATATTGACTAACAATCTGTTGAAGCACAATGGTAGTCAGGTCAGAGTTAAGTGTGCAGCTTAACATTGTAATTTACCACTGGAACTGACAACTTTTCAACATCACAATATAGCATGCCACTTATTTTTACAATATGTCATTTCCTGACCATTCACTGTGATTGAAAAGTACTGCGTAGATCTGAAACAGGCTTTGAAAGTTTATATTCATGAGGATTTTCTTTAACGGCAATCTGTCACTTCTTCCATTATGAAAATAAAGTAACCCAATGGGCACTTGTTCAGCTATATTTAACACAGTACTCTCCTAGACAGTTCCAGAGAATGATCTGAAGAAGCAATGCCTCAAAGTTGTAAAATCAACCAAAACACATAAAGCTGAATTTTAAATTGGAATCAATTCAAATCTGAAGATCTTTTGTACCAGGTTGGTTATACTTAAAACATTATCAAACTAGAATGGAAATCATTTGCTTTCCCAGTTCTCATATTTTGCAGAAATAGATAAGTCAGTGCTAATGACAAGGAGGAAGTTCTCTTTCTCATTTTGTGTACATAAAGGAGAAATTATCCAGTTTTATTATGTTATAATCACAGAATCCTGGTTATAGGAATTCATCTATACCTTAACATTGTGTTTAAAATGTTTTTATTTTCTGATTAAAACGAATCCTGAATAAGTGTTAAAAAATGTTGGTTAGAGTCTAAAACTTTTCTCGCCGACTTCCTGCTTCTGCGTTAAATATAACTTCCTGAAAGAAACTTGACAGAGATTTAAATGATGAACTTATGACAAATAGTGATCCAGTGGATGATTTGCACCTGAAATCATAATGCCTCATAATGCCTCATAATGCCTCATAATGCCTCATAATGCCTCAGTCCATTTCTGCAAAGTGCAGCTGTCACTGAGTGTGGTACTGTGAGACAGGTCTCGGTAAGGTAAGCTTCTGTGGCTCACAGAGAGGCCACGGTTTAAACCAAACCTAACCATCGTCCTCCAGGACTCCTCAGAAAGAAACAACCTCTTTTTTTTTTTTTTAAAAGGAGAGACTTGCCGTGAAAATTGGCGAGTATCTGAAGCAATGGTATGATGGTACACATCAATGTTAATTTTAATATCTGTATTAACAAGGATATGTGAGTGTTAAATGATGTGATCAGGCTTCCGGTGGATTGTACGCCAAGATAAAATCCTCACTTAGAATACTAAGATCAGAAGGAGACCATTAAAATATGATAAGCATAGCATTCTTGTTGTTACATTAGCGACTTCAGGATATTTATCATAATAAAACAGCAAAGCATTCTGGGTATCGTAGAATTATCAACAGAATAATGTCTGCCCTCGGCTTGTGGTGGAGTTCTGTGCAGAACTGATGCTTTACAACTCTGCACCTGCTGACTTACTGCACAGATCCAGGGGATGATGATTAATGAGACCCCCGCTGCCAGGAAATTGAACATTTTAATTTTCCCCAATTCAAGGCTAGGTGTATTTATGGCGTCTTTTTGGACTCAGGAGTCATTTTATTTTCATGTCAAATCGCTTTAGCCGAAATACGTTGAAAGCATTCTCTTTTGGTTTTTCTGCCGCCCACACCTGTCCGCTTACAAGGGGTGGGGACCCTGTGGAGACCTGCAATTGGTGGCAAAGAGAGGGAGCAGAATGGCTAAAGAACTCACACTCCAGGGACTTTTCCAGATAACTCAACTCAGTCTGCTTCCTGCAGTAATTATTTTTCAATGGCTCAATAGCGAAGCCAGATTGGAGCACATTTTATCCCACGGATCACATTGGAGCCGGGCCTTTTGTTGCTTCTCAGACTTTTTGAGGAGCCAACTGCCTGCCGAACACACAAAGAAATGGAAAAGTGAAACATCTGAGCGCGCACTCATTTAACAGCCTTCCCACCCTTGATTTTTATGAAAGTACGTTTGGTTTTCTGACACATATGTGGCCTCATAACCAGAAGGTTGTCAGGTCAAATCTCTGCACTCGAGGGAGATGCTAAACCTGAACCGTTTCAATATCCAGCTGTAAATGGACAAAGCGTAAAAATAGTAAGCTTGTAAGTCACCCTGGATGTCAGATAAATGTTGTGTAGGCCAGTAGTGCTCAGCCAAGATCTTCAGACTTAGAATTTTATTAAATTATCCCTTCATGTTCTACTGCTTCGTGACATAATTAAGTATTTCCTTCTAAGTCATCCTTAATGGCATTACAGGAGACGTTATCTTTCCTAGAACAAGACCTGCGCCTGCTTCCCACGGGACACTGGATGCGTTATTGAACTTAGTCACCTGAAAAAGAAGGTTGACTTGACGCAGTTTAATGAACATGACCAACATATCACTTCTCTTCCTGATGTCCAAGCCTTTTAAACAACACCGTCCAAAGCGCTGGATTGTGAAGATCCAGCCTAGTTCTAGCCTTTTCATTTTGTTTCACAACGTTTTGAATTGAACTGGAGGTTTTTGTTCGGCGACAAACCCCCGTAATGTCTGGATCTCAGAGCTGTCTGTAATGGCCAGACTGAATGCACAGCAGAACATGCCAGGGTCCACCACAGGGATTCCCTGATTTTTTCTCATGTTGAGAAACAACGAACGTCCCAGTGTTGCCAAAACCCAATAATGGGAGGCTGTGTTTCAGGGTTAAGAGGCCGTGTCTCAGTTGGAGGGACAAGGCACGTTTTTATTCTCCTGCAGCTGTTTGTTTTGGAGGACCACAGACAAACTGTATCTCCTTGTTATTTTTATCAGCGAAAGCACAAAGATGTATTCCAGTGCCAACACAGTGCCGAAAGGCGCTCAGACACAATCTGAAATAATCAAGGACGTCATTTCACTTCCACAGTGGTGCTGGAACTAATTTAGAAGGCTGGGGCACAACAGACCGCTCCCCAATCTTTTCTGAACACCAGCTGTAATCAGTCAACCGATCAGGAGAGTTTGTGTGTCATCGAAGGAAAACTACTGGCGAGAAGTAGAACTTGTCATAAATGAACTTGGTTCATCTTTTCCTTATCTAGCACATTTGAAGGGCCTTCTGAGGCCAATTAAATGAATCCACCAATGTCACATTTATCAGAGCATGACACTGAAGCTGGGATTTCGTGTATGAGACAGTGACAAGAGAACCGACTATAC
Source organism: Hiodon alosoides (assembly GCA_025775065.1). Lineage (NCBI taxonomy): Eukaryota > Metazoa > Chordata > Actinopteri > Hiodontiformes > Hiodontidae > Hiodon > Hiodon alosoides. The sequence goes on from JAOYSI010040108.1 coordinate 9,221, forward strand.
ATTCAGAGGGTTTTTTGTCTGTTGGATGTAGCTGTTGGAGCAGCTCTGACTGTGGTTGGGTGTCCCACAGCCTTAGAAATGGCTTGGTAACCCTTTCTGGACTGACGGGCATTAACTTCCCCAGGGATTTCTTCTGGATTGTGCCATGATGTGCCTCTAGAATTTGTGTGCCAACAACTTCACTCCGATGGTAAGGCCAAAGTTAGTCAGATTTATAACCAGATTATTTAAGATGACCCTAATTATCCCTCTAATTAACTAGGTTAATTATTGAGTTAACTTGCTTTATTCTCCTTACAGAGTTACAGTTCATATTAATTGACTGGACGTGTTAGATAGATCATTAAAAATGTAGCTATTAAATGGTAAGATTATAAGGAGATAAATCAGACGTACCAAAACCCATTAGTAGTAAAATAAACTGTAAAATATCTAATGAATATAAAATGGCTAATCATACGACTTTGCAAATTTCGTTTTCAAAACAAAATGAATTATCTACAGCTTCATTTACTGCCCAGGAATCGCCACAGTAGTGTTCGCTCAGCGGAAATCAAAAGGTTTATTTTCAGCACCGCTGCAGTCCAAGAAACCACAAATACATTTTCCTGCTGGAGGTTAATACAGCGGTATGTTGATGAAATTTGCACCCCTGTAGAGATTTATTTTCACAAATTAGGGTTTGTCATCGCGGTATCTACACTCCCTTAAAATCTTAGCGCCAATCCGTTGCATTGCTACAAATACAGAAAACACAAAAATCAGACCGGGACCTGATTAAACCACACTGACTTCAGACCGGGACCTGACCTGATTAAACCGCACTGACTTCAGACCGGGACCTGATTAAACCACACTGACATTGATATTGTGTAACATTCAGCAATTATGTTTTGGACAAGGTAGAGAGAAATTTGAGGCAAAAAAAAATAATTTCTAGACCTTTGATAAATCATTTCATTTATCTATTTTCTTTCTTAGTCAATATAAATCTATAAATGGAGTAAAAACTACAGTAAACAAAGTAAAACAATGAGGTACAATAGTGGATAATCAGATAAATGCAAATATGAGGAATTGTTGCTCAGTTTGATTCAGTTTAATGGAGGTAGGATATTCACCTTAACTGAATCCTTGCATAATACAATAGTACCGTTTTGGCTGTACAAATGGCCAAACATCTGGCAGCATGCCAATGTCAGAGGAACAAGAAAATATTTAGGCGTCAAATATCTTAAGAGGGTTTTTGATAGGGAAAAAAAAGGATTTATTTCAGATGGAAATGTTAATGTTATCTGCCTACTCACCCTCTAGTGTTCTGCATTTCATTATGATTGCATGAATCTATCCCCCCCAATATGTGTCATCATGAACCTCAGTAATATTAGTTTCAGTAATATTTTCTCCAAGAATGACTTTTCACTTTCCGAATTCTCATTTTATTAGTAGTAACTGAAAAATATGCTGACTGCAATGAGCGAATGCACTGACCTTTAATTGCTTAATTTAATCATGCAGAGCTTTGATCTACAGATAAATAATTTTTCATTATGCACCCATCAATACAGACGCAAGGCCCCAGCAAACCTCCCTAATGAAATCTATTTTGAGCGCTCTGCCAACAGGAGAATCTGCAAGGCCCATTGCATTGAACTATAATGAGACTGTTGCACCTTCATTTAAAGCAATTCTAACGTAAAATAAACCAACTCTGTTTAAATACTCCATTTGTTGAGTCATCTCAAAATCTATTGCATTGAACACAGTCGCAAAATCAAAACTGGCTTTAAAAAAAAAAAAAACTCATATGTACTGTATATGCTCATTTAGTGAGGTTAAATTATAATTCCTTCTGATAATTTTGAAACACATTCATGGACAGCAGTATGACCAATAAATGCTAAACCAGTCTGTCGAAGGTGCACATTTAATTAGAAAATGTTATTTTTGTTTTAATAATGAATAATTAACCCAATATGTTCAACGCAAGGCTAACTGCACTGCCTCTCTACCTCTCATTCCATTTAAAAACTGTAGTCGATGATATGGAATTGACCACAGTTGTATGGCAGGACCGAATAAAAGTAAATCGCATCCCAATAGAGGTTGAATTCCTGGAATTCAAACCCATTAAATCCTTGTGAAATCACATTGGACTAAATCAAGCCCTTCAAAAATTCAAATTCGGAGCAATAACTCACATCGTAAGCCTCTCATGGGATGACATTTTATCATCATCGTTGTCAGTTGTCAAAAAGCTAGGTGGATGTAAGAAAAACAAAACAACCAAATGTAGGTTAGGCAAGTGGGGCTCCGTGTAACAAACATAGGTAGGGTTCTGCCCTCCTCGCTGGACAGCGGGTGCTTTAGACGTCTTGATTGTTACACTGTTTTACAGTTCCGACATGCCTGGTATAGACCAGATTCACAATTGTAGTGGGGTGCTGAAATGTGGACACTGCTGACCACCGGATCCTTCCACATCTGTTCATAAACTGACCTAAACCAACCTGCTCTCATTTGGAATGGTCATCCGAACCGGACTGATGGTCACACCGAAAACAAACACACAACCAGTGAAAAAATAAAAAAAACTACCGATGTTTATTAATATATGTCCACTGGAGTTTTCGCCCATCGACAATCATGGCAATTTCGCAAGACGAGTTGCTCATTTCCAGCTCCTCTTTAACAGCTGGAATCAAAAGCTGTGATCGGTTGACAGCTGCAGTCTTGTGTCTTCCAACTGTTGCCTTTAAAACGAGCTACATCTGTGTCCGTCTCTCACGCAGAATGGGTAAAATGTAAACAAGGAAAAAGGAAAGTACTTATAATGGCGAGAACCAAATCCGAACTTTGGTAGCATGGCAATAATCGCACTTTGTAATTAAAACTGCATTTAATAGGGTTTATTTTTACGAGAAGTAATGAGATACAAAATAAAAGGCTTCTAAACATAGTTATGTTAAGTGTGTTTAGCGTGTTTGCTTTGTTAAGACTGGGCCCCAGACATTATTACAAATGTCATTATCGCTAGTTTAATGGGGATTTGATTCTATCCAGCTCTAATTTTAATTCTAAATATGTGCGTTTAATTTCATTCTAATCCATTATGTTCACGGTATATACGTTTTAGTGGCTTAATGTCTAACGTAATGCCTTATGATCAAATGCAAAGCAGACGGGAAAATCTCCCACATTCCTGGGTTCTGTCCGCTCCCTAGAATGGCATAAGTAAAATGAGGGGAATATGGGGCTTTTTCACACAGCCTCATTGGTGGCCTGTGTCAAATTAAGCATGTCGCACAGTCCTTTCAGCTTTTAACAAGCCATTCGAACCCCATTTAAAACCCCATGAAGTCAAGTTTCCATTTAATTAATCTCAGTGGAGATGTAGCAGTTGATCTCAAAGTTTCACCGACAGCTGCTGGGGGATTGTAACAGCAGTAATATATATTTAAACTGTATAATGAATGGCTATATTTAAACTGCATAGTTTAATTACATAAGCATTTGTCTTGTATAGGGCTTAATACTATTGGTCTGGGATAGGTCGAGTAAAGATACTCATTTTTTGACGGTTACTTACATCACAGTTCTCCCCACTCCTGGTCCAGGAGGGTAACGGTCTGGGCAGGTTTCCCAGCCTTCTTTAAATAACCCAATATTAGCAGACATGACCTTAAATGCTTAAATGCTAAGTCCTCAGGTGGATTAGAACCTCAAACACAGGGAGTAAAAAGAGTGACCTTTCTGCTGGGTTATGTATAGTGTTTCACCGTAAAAACAACATGCATTATTTCAAGTGAATGGAGTCTCCTCCGCTGTTCCATAGCTTCATTGCGTGAGTCACGGACCGTTCAAACAAACCTAACTACGTTTGCTTTGCTGGAATCCAAGCTCATTGTTGCTTACATGTGAATAAATGTTGGTTAAATATTCATGACTGTTTGCCTAGATATATTTAAATTTATCAGTTTTTAGTACTGGTATTTTAGTTTCAGATATATTTTAGATTTATTACTTCCTTTAAATAAATTATTTTTGCTTGTGTTTCTTCCACCCTAGGTAAGCCTTTTTTCATAGAAAACTGAAATGTGTAATATAGTTAAACTTTATGCTGATACACATATTCCCCAAATAGAAGGAATAACCTACCCTTTCAAAAATGAATATTGCATTTAAAATATGCCGCATCAATCACCCTTCCAGATCAGAAGCGTTTTAAGAATCAGGTTGCTCTCTGATTCACAAGCACAAACACTTGACAGCCAAACTAATTATGTCTGCAATTATTTGCTCATTTAAATAAAATATTGATGAAATTAGTATAAATAGTGGGAAACCTAAACAAGGTTTTACTGTTGTGTTACACAGAAAGCGCAAACAATGTTTGACAACAAAAATAGAGTAATATAAAAAAATAAGTTTTATTTTGACGATTTAAATGATGATAGCCTAGAGTCAGAGGCAGTAGAGAAATGTTAATGAGTCCAGGGTTAAAGCTGGATTATAAACTTAAGGAGGCTCAGGACCAAACCATTCCGCCTGGCTTTAGTATCTTTAACCTAAACCATCCACCAGAGAGACTCGTGGTCTGTCACGGCCTTGGAGATAGCAGGACATGGTAGTCTACTTGATCACCAGATTCTTTCTCCAATGTAGCATAGTTGTGCCTGTGTGGAAAGACTTAATGAAGCTCTGCTGCACCTCTCCATCCATCGCCATCAAAATTCCCTAAGACACTGTTTAGTCAGAGAAAGGAGTGGTTGTGGGTTTTATATTTTTAGAATATTTTTGCATGGTGGCAGAAAACAACGACAGAACAGGAAAAACAAACGTTCCATCGCTGTGGTTTTATGGATCTGAATGAGGCTGCCAGGGACTGGGTCATTTTTCACTCAGCCATGTTTGTGAGCCGGGGCCGCTGTTGTCTGGGGAAATGCAGGTGCGTGTGCGCGCTGTTGTCTGGGGAAATGCAGGTGCTTATCCTTTGAAGCAGCTTCTGAAGCAGTCCTTTGGAGTTTCTGAAGCAGAATAAATGGTCCTTTCAAAGTCTGAAATCTCCTGCTGAAGCCCCTTCCTTTCACATTCTCCTCCCATGCCAAGACTTGGCTGATATCTCTATCCTTTTACTCGATGAAAAATGGGTTCACGTTAAAAGGGAGGGAGAGGAGAACTGAAACAGATCATTTATACACATATATACATACAGCCCATACACAGACATTCACACAATAAATTACCCTAGCTTAGTTCTCTGTTATGGTGTGATTTATCTTTTACAACACTCAGAAAATCTCCCACATAGATATTATTTCATGCTGCTGCTTTTTCATCCTAGTGAATTTAACACTCTTTTTTTTGTTTTGTTGTAATATATTTTGATTCCACCAAACCTCAGTAACATAGGGCGTACATCCATAGGGGGAAATGTCATTAAAAAGTGATTAGAAAGTGTTTTATAAGCGACTGCACATATCTGCTCTCTCACATTCTTTTTGATTAATGCTTAACTACTCCAGATTATTTATTTTTTTCAGGTTAAAAAAGAAAGAAAAGATGTTTACAGAACAGAACTCATTAAATTAAATGTCCCCTTATTACTGAATATATTCATTTAGTAAGTGAAATAATCTCTGAAGAAACACTCAAAGCCCCGGGTGATGCTCTGTCGTGTGGAGTAAAAACCAACCTGCGTTTTGTGTATTAAGCTTCATTTCGGTTTTCTTTTTAAAAAAAGTCGGATATTATATGCCGTCGTATAATTCCCTTGTTACGCTTAATCGTTTACAACTCTCAGTTTCAGCATGCGGGTGGTGGATTGATGCGTGGCTGTGTATTTTGGTCAGCTGGGGCTTATCAGCCAATGCAGCAGGCTGACAGACAGGATCCCACCCGCAAACCCCACCACCGTTCCTGGGACAGCGCGGCAAAGGGGGCCTTCTTCCCTGCCTGCATCTCTGTTATCTGCTGAACGCATTGCAATCAAACAGCCCCAGGCAGCTCCCCCTTCTAAAGCAGTCTAGTCAAGGTTAGTGTGCGCTCACTTTGACGTCGGTTTATTTATCGTATCCTGGTTCAGACATTTACATGTCAAAGCTTCTGAGCAGAAGCTTGAAGGCCACGCAAGTTTACATTCTGTAACGTATCCAGTAAGTTTTCCTGATAAAAAAAAAGACGGGATCCTTTTAACAATGTTATTGATGCATGCTGACACTTTCAGGAAGTGCTGACCTAAACAGCCTCAAAGGAAGAAGAAAAGCAGAGATTTCAATGGTTATCTTTATGGCAGGAACTTTCTCCAGGCCATGAGCCGGCACTCAGGGCCAGGTGATGTGATGCAGGCTTGATTTGTCAAAGGAAGAGCTTAATATTGAGAATAGCGTACCCCGCGGCCTTACATGAGGGCTGCTGCGAGCTGGCATGGGATAGTGTCAGATTATATTATATTAATAATATTACAGAGTAAATATTTCACACAGCATATCAGACTTCGGGTACTGGGCTAAATGACACATGAAACAGGCCGACCCTAAACTGTCCATGTCAGTTGTCTATGGATGCCAACGAATAAAGCAGCTACGTTTTCCGGTTGGTATGTCTGAAAGTCTGCACCCTTCCAAGAACTTCCAATTCCAGACAGATGTGTGGGTGATCTCATATTGCTAACTCCCAGCTTATGATATGATGTAGTTATAACATACTTTGATTTAATTTGTTAAAAGGCTTCTGCTAAAAGCTTCAAAAGCCCGTTAGGAGCTGGAGAACTTGGAACTCGTGTGACTCGCCGACAGCCTCCTCCTCTTGGCTTCAAAAGAAACAAAATCGGTCACAAAATGAACAAATGAATGAGCCTTTGCACTCCAATCTCGTTAATGGAAAGATTCCGTATCAGCCGGGAACTAGTCTAACACCACACCTGAAGACTTTTCATCACCGATTAGATGTAATGGTCATTGCGGATTGAGTGAAATTTTAAAGAGCAGGGACAGAATACCATTAAATCAGCATTAACTAAGTCATGTGAACAGAAATAGAGCACAGAATTGCAACTAAGGCTTCCCGACTTCTTCAGTGAATTGCATGCATCCATAATGCACGGGAGATTTAAGTGGCGATAGAGACATGATCATATAAAGCTGCCTCGTGGACAGTTACCATGCTGAAAAATAACCTCTAATTACGGCGAATTATATAGTGTGGCATACGTCATACTCATGAATGAACAAAGTCTGGTCTGCAGCCTTGCCTATGTCAAAGCTGTTGTGTTAAAACATTAGAGTAAATTGTTGTCTAGCCTTTCCAGATACCGTCACTGACATTTTAATAGTTATGTGAACCTTTGGAGTTTTCTTGAATTTGTTGTCGATGTAGTTACAGCCGTCATCCTTAAGGTCCAAGGAATGCGGGGGAAAAAAATACGTAAGAATATGGTCCCATAGTACCAGCATGATGCAACGCAATACAGAGGGTTGATTTTCCCATGTTCACCTGCCCGTCCCTCAGGGGGTGTGCGGCACTATCTAAACGGCTTTCTCGGGGCATGTGCAACCCTGTGAGTTTGAGAAAGATGTCAAATTTCAGCTGCAGCGTTTCAGCTTGTGCGCAGGGAGTTTTCCCAAAATAATGGCCTTGAAACCACATCTCAATGAACGGGTTAACTTGTCTTCCTACTGTGTTCCGCCCAGCTCTCCTCACTATTCTAAATTAAAAAGAAATCTGTCAGACGCTTCTTTGCTATCAGCAGTGCCTTTCCACGACGCTGAGGAGTTATTATTTACTCCCACATTTCTGTTCATCTAAAAAATATCCCCGGTTACAGCATTCACCCTTTTGGATGGTATAGTTTTTTTTTTTATTAGTTTGGTGAGATGAATTCTACTTTAAATTCAAAGAGCATGTAAATTCCACCCTTGCCCAAAATGTGCCTGGGCTGTCATGAAGAATTATTTTCATGAATGTTATGCAATAAGTGCAAGGTCTTGTTCTCACTGAGGAGTCTGGGAGTTGTGTGCACTGACCCCCCCCGTCTCATCCGCCGGGCTGAAGGGGCTGCCAACGTCGCTTTTGAAAAACAGATTATTAACAGATCCTATTCATGGCCACAGGAAGCACCCTGCCTCTCTATGCCTTCAAACACTTCCCACCAGCAACAGCAAGCAAGCCAATCTGTAAATAATTACTTCACACTGGATATCAAGTGTGGCAACCTCATATTCACACTAGTTTGAAATGTATATATTTATATGGGGGTAATCTTACGTTAGGTGTTAGCCTAATCAGAGTGCAAGCAATGAAATGCCAATAACTTGCCAGGTTATTGTGTCTAGACCAAGAGAAACCCATTTTTGTAGATGATAAAAGTATAGGGAACTAAGGAAAGGAATGTCAACAGTTTCAACAGAAGACATGATAAAATGAAAGCTCAATAGTTCACTCTGCAGTGACCAAATACAGTCTGCCAAAATTACAGTCCACAAAGACCCCGTTGTTCCTTCATTCTGATTAACAGCCAGTCCTACTGGCAGCCAAGGATCACGAAGAATGCCACTGTCCTGAAAGAGAATTTCCATCTTCTTTCCCATTTTTAACATTGTTTTTTTTGAGTACACATGGAAATAAACTTGGAGCATTTCTGGCATGAGTAATACTATGGAGTAATTTTGCGGATAAACGAATTTTCACGTAATGAAAAGGAAAATGTATTAGATGCAGAAAACAAACTGAATTGCCAAATTATAAATTATATTCGGATTACTGGGAAAACTTGGCGTGGTGGGATGATTAACTTAGTTTGAGATCTACAATACAATTCAAGAGACCTCGAAATACATTTTGAGACATCTCTAAATGATAGATTGGCCGGCCATAGGATTCTAGAAGCAAACCAACGGGTATGACTCGAAGGATTGCCATGTGCAGTTTGTTCAGTAAATCTGAGATTTGTTCACCGCATGAATGGAACTGCAGGTACATAAAAAAAGGCAAGGAAATTTGGTACATTTTTAAGTTAGAAATGAAAAGCACACCAGTAGCAGTTTCATCAACTCAAGCTGCTGGTTTCAGTATACCCGTGTTAGATATGCTGTAAGTCTGGTGATATAAATGTGCTTCCTGTGACCACCCGTCTCAGAAACATCCATTTCCAGCATTTTAACCGCCTACGGTCTGCCTTTGAGCGCTAAGAATTGAAGCTGAGCACTTCTTTGGTGGTAATCTATTCTCGGCGAGAGACTGCAGCCCAGAGTGATCTTTTATCACTCCGAGATGAGATCCTTCCTAAAGCCAGAGCTTCCATGATACACTGGCACTCATTTGGCCACTGATTTTCTTTACTATGTCTTTACTATAACGCTCACCTACATAGTTTTTTTCTGAATAACTAACTAATTTTCTAATCGAACAGTCAGAGTCGAAGGCAGGAGGCAGGAGGCAGGAGGCAGGAGGCAGGAGGCAGGAGGCAGGAGGCAGGAGGCAGGAGGCAGGAGGCAGGAGGCAGG
>JAOYSI010040119.1:14350-25723 GCA_025775065.1 Hiodon alosoides
GCTCGCCTAAGCGCAGACTGAGCCCTATGAGCTGGAGTAATGTCGCTCGCCCAAGCGCAGACTGAGCCCTATGAGCTAGAGTAATGACGCTCACCCAAACGCAGACTGAGCCCTATGAGCTGGAGTAATGTCGCTCACCCAAGCGCAGACTGAGCCCTATGAGCTAGAGTAATGACGCTCACCCAAACGCAGACTGAGCCCTATGAGCTGGAGTAATGTCGCTCACCCAAGCGCAGACTGAGCCCTATGACCTGGATTTTGATGGCGATGTGACGGGACTGACCTCTGACACCTTAAGGCCCGGCTGCGTGGTCAGCCCAGAAACGTTGGCATTGTCTGCGAAGACGTTGGTAATGCCCAAATCAGGCAAGATCTTGTGCATGGCATAGGACTGCTCCATCCTAAACCTTGGCAGATGGACCTCCAGTTTCCTGGGGAAGAGAGGAAATAGGATCAGATCGCAGTGGGCAACATTAGTTCCGGTCCTGGTTCCTCGATGATCAGCAGGATTCAGGGTCTCTCTGACGCAACACTGCTAGGGAGAGTCGGGGAAGGCCGCTGTATTTGGACATTTACATTCTCTTCAGCTGCTTGACCCAGCCGAGTAAGCGCTTGGCGGTGATGAGGTCATCGACGGTGGTGTAGTCTTCGCTCTTGTCCGGTAGCAGGATGAGCATGGCCGAGCCTCCCAAGTAGGGAAGCTTCAGCAGGTTTAGCTTCAGGGCTTGGTCTCTGGTGGTGTAGAACCTGTCCTCCTGAAACATCATGGGCACCTGCACAACGTTGTACTTGTCCACGTAGAAGCGGTCGTTCACCGTGGCGGACGCATCAAAGGGCTGCTCCCATTTACCTGCAGGAAAGGTCAGGTTTTTACAAAGCTGTTAATGTCCTAATCCTGGGCCTCCATGTGTTTGCTGGCTTATGTCCTAACACACTGTGCTGTTGTAGCGGTCAAGGTGTTAGGCTTGTAAACAAAAGTTGGCTAGTTCCTGCAACCGTTGTATCGAGCAAGATACCCAACCTGAATTGCTTTATAAGTGGATGGAAGTGAATGTAGACATGGGAACCTGGTTAAGTGGATGAGAGTAGATATTGTAAGCTGGGTAAGTCGCTTATTATGTAAAAAGAAAATGTTCATTTCTAAGGTGTGAGGTACCCTTGAAAATGTTCATTTCTAATGTGTGAGGTCCCCTTGAAAATGTTCATTTCTAAAGTGGGAGGTCCCCTTGAAAATGTTCATTTCTAATGTGTGAGGTCCCCTTTAAAAAATGTTCATTTCTAAAGTGGGAGGTCCCCTTTAAAATGTTCATTTCTAAAGGTCCCCTTGAAAATCAGTCGTGGGGCGAATAAACCGTTGACAAACAACATTTGCTGTGGAGTCACGATTTTAGCACCTCCAACTGAACACTAGCGACTGAAGACACTCACCCTGAAAAAAGATTGTGTTGACGAGCATTAGCTGAGTGAGGGGGTCAATGTCGCTGACCACCGCCTTCACCTTGTCTCCTGTCTTGCTCCTGATGTACTCGTTGATGGTGTCCATGCTGGAATGCGTGTTGCTGAAGTCCACGTTGTTGATGTCGGCATCGAGGAACCTCTTGAGCTGATCGCTGAAGGTCTTCTTCACATGGAAGTTGAGGTGGACAAAGAAGGCAGTGCTCTGGGCCAGGTGCAGCTCCCCATCCTGAGAAACGTTCACCAACAGCTGGCGGAACAGGTCTGGGATCAGCAGCGGTTGGCCTTCCCTCTCCAGCGGAGTCAGGTTAAGCCCGCGGATGATCTGCTCGCGCGTCAAGCCCCCGGTACCCATGGACAGGGCTGCGAAAGCGCTCGACACGCACAGCGGCGAGAAGATTATGTTGTTGTCGTGGTAGCCGGCGATCCTGCGGTACAGATTCATGGCGAAGTCTAAGCTGAGGCCGGTCAGCTCTGTGATGTTGGGGTTAGGGTCCTGCGCTTTGCTGACGGAGGCCAGGCATGAGGCACATGCCAGGATTAGAAAGATTACCGTTCTCATTGTTTCTGTGCGTTGTCCTTAGTCAACCCTAAAGAGGCAAAGAGACGGCGCCCTGCATCACTTCTTGCATGTCATTCTCACATCGATATTGCACGGCAGTTACACAATTCTTGTGTTATAGAACATAGCTAACACAAGTCTTGTGTTATAGAACATGGCTAACGCATTAATGTTATAGCACACAGTTTACAACTCCACATTTCAGAGTGGCCCCAAGCGCATTTTGGTCTCCCGACAGTCTCTGCTTGTTGTTCTTTGCCAATGAAGTTTGAGAACCCTCATTATTCTCCTGACAAGCCTATGCTTCCCACCCAATAGAGACATTCTTAAATATACTCTCTATCTGCAATTGAGTCCATTTTGGCACCAGATTATTTATTTATAAGTATTGCATCTTTTTTTAGCAATTGGATATCTGTCTGGTTTTCAAGTAGCTTTAATTTTGACTAATTTTTATTAGTTTTAATTTGCTAGTGTTTAAGCAGGTTTGTGTTACCTACTGTAAGTTTAATACATGGCCAACTAAACAATTCCGATTTTCAGGAAAAACGTAAATATCATCAGCTCTGGTAAAATTATTAAACCCTGGAAGAAACCTTTAGTCACGGCTGATCTTGGCCCTCAACTAGCTAGCCAGCTAGCTAACATTAGGCTATTAGTTCCGCGCGACTGCCTCCGCTTTAACAATGTATTTTATGATGTTTTTGATTGTACACTATTGGAAAATGATAGTGTTAGAAACGTGTGAGGAAGTACGTCATTATTTTTGACAATTGTTAAAATAAAAATCAATCAATTTGTTAAACGGGGAAGGAGAAACTCGAGTTTTTCAGGTTGTTTAAATATAATCAGATGCAATAGTTTTTTCTGGCTGGGGTGTTATATCGTCTTAACACGAATTCCGGAAGCCGTCGGTAGATAATAAACTTAAATGCTTAAAAAAGGTAATAAAATTAACCTTACAATGCTCATCTACCGCTAAACGTACCTTTAATTGCAGGAGGATATCCATTCACTGTTTGGGGAGACAAAGTGCAAGTGTGCCTCTGTGGTTATCTATTAACTGCGTGGTACATAGCCCCCGCCATACAATGATCGAGGAAGGGTTAAAGGACCAACATTTTTTTTTTTTTTGGGTAGGTGACAAACTCATAGATTGAGGAGATTGGCATCAATTTGGAAATTAAGAAAGCTACTTGGCGTTAGGGAATGAGGGATGTGACCTTGAAGAAAAGAACAGGAAGTCACATAGGACCCAAGTCCCCTTCCTCGGTGGTGTCTCACATCAGGGTGAAGGAGAGGCCAAACAGGACGGAACATCCTATCGGACATCCTAATTAAAATTAAGTGCAATATTCTAGCAGTTTAGCCATTGGAAAATGACTCACGCATCATGTAAATGGAGGAATACATCTGCTCCTCATGCCGCCTTTTAACAGAAGTTCAACAAATAATAAAATGCAGGAGCCCGAGGGGAAAGTGACTTTATTTATGGAAAGGAATAAAAGACCTTTAGCAGCAGAGGTAGCGATTTAGTTACACGGCGATGCGGAGGATGACATTAAAAAAATAATCTGAAGTCTACCAAAAATAGAAGATGCTACAACGAAACCCTCAAATCCCAAGGTGTCGACTTAAACAATGGTCCCAGTATTTGCCTAAAAAACAACAAAATAACATGATGGAAACAAAGAAAAGGAGAGAAAGCTCAGACTTCCCATCACATGTGCAAATCTTAAACTCTCTGTGGAAATTTCTGTCTTTCAGCTGACCCAGAAACCTTGTCTGTCCTAGTCTTTTTCACAACGGTTAAAAACGGCACATAATGCGAGTTTGTGGGAAAATGCATGAATTGTGAATAATAACCAACGAGGGCTGGTGGCAATGTTAAAATGTATATTAACACTTAACTAAGGTCACTTGAGATGAGACCCTCTGATATTTAAAAAAACGGCATTCCTTATAGCTTGGTTACGAGTCATTTGAACCCTTAACCAAACTACCAAATCTATTCCACCACAGACTGTGCGAAATCTAACTTCCTCAGCCCCATTGGGAGGACAACACAGGTGAGCTGGGAGGGGGAAAGCGTGGGATTAAACCGACTGGCCCCCCCAGTTGTCTCACGCAATACTGTCTCCCCAAACGGTAAGTGGAATGGTGAAATCCATTGGAACGTTCCTTAATCAAACCCACTCTCCTTTTGGACCAATAACCTTGCCCCACGACCATCTGTGTTCTGACACAGACTCATGCCATGTGCCTCTCATCCACCCCCAGGAGAAAAATTTTAAAATAAATAAAAATAAATAGAAATTGAAGGCGCTGTGGTAGAAGGCCATCACAGACGGAACCCAGCTCTCCCCCACACCATGTCTTCAGCTCTATGACGTTACTCTACTGGTTTCTCTCTTCGCTACAGCCTGCAAGCAGATCCCAGACGTAATCAGATGTCTGGCCGTTTGCATGCGGAGAGGGCGAGGGGGAGGGGGCTGGCCCGGCCCAGGCCGAGGGCGCGGGTCAGCACTGGGACGGGCGTGGCAGAGGGCAGTCAATCTTGGGCTCTAGCTGGCTCCTCCCACTTCTTCACTCGATGTGGGTGGTCTCCGGGCCCTGCCCACTGCTGCCCCTCCCTGACTCTAACAGAAGAGGGGAAACGGGTCATTTGCATTGTCAGAGAGTTCTCTTAGCTACAATAGTAGAGCTGGACCCCTTGGGAAGATTGGGGTAAAGCCAATTGCTTGCAGTAACGGCACAGTAAACCGCAAGCTATACAACATTTAGTCACACAGCTATGATGCTGTACGACCACATGACCTCTTACCTGCACTGCCTGCTGGAGCTCCGTCTCCTTGGCGATCCTGGCGCTGAGGTGTGGTGGGCTGCGCCTGTTGTTGGGACTGCCTACAAGGATAGCAGAGCGCTTCAATGCCAGGCCTACGGCTACCATCAGCCCCACAGCCCGAGGCCGGTGCTCACCTGTCGAAGTAGGCCTGTCTCCGCTGGCGCAGTTCCTCAGCAGTCAGCTTCTCCATCTTGGCACCGCCTGCCGCCAGGGTGGGCGCTGACGTCTGTATGGCGCCTCGATCTCTGGGCTCCAGGGGGTTGCTAGTCCCAGGGGCACCTGAGACCCACCAAGGGCCCAAACAGGATTACAAGATGAAGCCAGTTTTCACATCCTCAGAATAAAGACTCATGGCTCACGACTACTGTTAAATGGATCTCGGTGCCTGTTCTCATTGGCGCTGTCTCATACCCAGCATGCTCAGCTGGATGGCTCTGCGCAGATCGGCTTCTTCGTCCTCCACCTCCATGTCCTGTCGGCTCAGAGCCAGGGCCTTCCTCAGGTCCTCTTCATCTGGGTCCACCACACCCTCCACCAGGCCCGGCCCCACCTCCAGTGCCTGCTGCACCGAAACCCTGCTGTGGGGTGGAGTCAGGGAAGGCCTGCACTCTTGAAGCTGCTCTTTAAAAGCACACTTGTTGCCATAGGGACTCAACAAAGCGTGGTGTGAAGTATAACTTCTGTGGGTCATGTTCCCAATGCAGCATGGAACAGCATGCGTTTCATGTTAAATGTTGATTTAACACCATATTCAGTTTTAACATCAGAATGACTATTGCATAGTACAATACACATTCTGGGGCTATGAGATTAAACGACCATGTGACACATTAATAAGTAGGACATCTTCACCCTGATGACAACGGGGAATATTGCAACAGCCAAGTCTATGCCTCTAAAGACCAAAGACTAAAACTGCCAGTATATATATGCAGTTTTCATTTAAGAACTGTGCGACACATTTACACAGTGTGTTTTTAGTCGTATGAATATTTCAAACTAACCTCCGAAGAGAACTACGTAACTGGAGAGATAAAATCGTCATACCTTGACAAGACCTCAGACACTAAATACCCATTAAAACAAAAATGTCCAGAAATCATAACTGTAGCCTCAGAATAACGATTGGAAGCAATCCAATCCCTGCCCTTTTGACCCTTACCCTTGGCCACTCCCAGATTGTGCAGCCTCCTCTCCAATCAGCTTAGGTCGCTGCCGCTGCTCCACCCTCATGAGCCGCAGGACCTGCTCCGCCTCGCAGTCTGGGAGGTTCCCCCGGATAACGAAGATGGAGTAACCTGAGGGAGACAGTCGCCTTCAGTCCATACCCGTCACCTACCGCCATCGAGACCTCAGCCATCCCCGTTACCTACCGCCATCGAGACCTCAGCCATCCCCGTTACCTACCGCCATCGAGACCTCAGCCATCCCCGTTACCTACCGCCATCCCCGTTACCCAACGCCATCCAGACCTCAGTTCATCTCATCTACATGGGATCTAAATAGATCCTCTGTTTGGTGATGAATCTGGGCATTACTGACAAATGTATATTTTCTATAGGATAACGCACATTGCCTGTTTAACACATCAGAGTGGGAATGAGATCTGATGAGACACTCAGGGGTTTACCTTCCTGCTGCAACTGTGCCAGGAAGAGGGCCAGATATGTATCCGATATCAACTCTGGTCCCGTCAACAAGGAATTCAAATTGAACCACTGCAAAGGGTAAAAAAACAACAAACCGAAGTAATATTAAACCCATTTGAAATGAATCATTTAAATTCCTTACAATAAGGATAAAAAAATCACGATCAGAGAGCGTGGTAGGTGGTGTACTGACATTCTCTCTCACAAAAATGTACCTGTAGTCCAAGCTTTCGCACTGTAAACCAGTGTTCCTTGTAGTTGCAAATAAACGCCTTCTCATTTCTGCAACAGACACCAAAGCAATTACTTCCAGGGTGTGAAATGAAAAGCAGAAAACACCAATCTGTGTAGACAAAACTCATCACCGTTTACTTTATTCGTTACTGACTCGCTAAACAGTCGCCCTAACCTGGGGGTATTTATTTTTCTAGTTAAACTTTTCATAAAGTACAACACCCCTGACCTTCCTGGGACTTAAACCTACATCCTTCAGGTTTCTTTCTGCGCCAAGAATGAGTAAACGTTGACCATTAGGTCCCAGCTAATGGATTCTTACATTGGGTCGATCATCAGTTGCTGGTACTCGCGGCTGTTAAATAGGATCAGCTCCAAGCCCCACACTCCCAGTGCATTACTGATTACCTGCGAAGGAACCAAGCGCCGAACCACAAATTGACGATACAAAACATTCCGCCGTTTTCATTAACAATCAGTGTAATCAGACTCCACTATATTACCTAAAGTGCTTAACACCGGTGTGCTAAATTGACAAGGACATTTAGTCAAACTCACTTGTATGGAAAAGAAGCCACTGTCGTCCATGTTCCCGGATGGTTGCTGTTGGAAATATAGAAAGATAAAGAAAGCGCTCTCGCTAAAGATTAGCTACAATAGAAAATACTATTCCATGGCGACGCACAACAGTAACGTTTTGTTAAAAAAAAAAAAACCTTTGTATAAAATTAATGATAAAGCCCGACGTGTTAAAACAGTACCTGTAAAAAAGTTCTGTACTCCTCGCTAGTAACCCCTCCTTCCGCCATTCTCATCCGTTCCTCCTCGTCGAGTTGATGCGCGATGGACGACAGGTCCACGGGAGTGAAGTATTCGCCCTGAAGCAGGTTATTCAGGCAGTGCTGGGCGCATAAGGAGCCCTCTTGCTATAACAAAAAGTACAGTAATATTATTACCGAAAACCAAGCCAAATAAAACGGGCTTTCATTAGCCGTTTGTTGGAATACGTCTCCACATTTCAGACAAATCCCCACAGTTAAATAACAATATAAAAAACACACCAAACTACAATTAGTTTGCAAGATTTAGCTAGCTGGCATGCAAGCTTCTACTTATAGCTAGGATATGGAAATAAGTTTAGAAACATAGCTAAAGACCTACACGTAATTTGATCGACTGTAGTCATAAGTAGTGTAAGAGATTTCTCGGAACTTCAAATTCCTTATTATAAAGGCAACACTAATTCAACTAGTTATTGATGCGTCTGTGATACATCGCTTTAGAGAGCTGTTTACGGTACATCCCACTACTTTAACAAGTTAAGAATCCAGGAAGTTTGTCGGTTCTGAAAAAGCTGTAGCGCCATTAACAAAATAAACACGGAATTATAAACGACTGCTAGTTTAAATTTCTTTAGGCAATAGCTAATTAGTCTAGGTTTTCATACTTTTGCTATCGCTAGGCAACAAGCTACCATTTTGCTATACATCTACATATCAAACCCAGCGTCAACGTCAGGTCAATCTTTTAGTAATTGTATAAGTAATTGTGAATACGGGTATTTAAATGTTAAACCACAACAAATAATTGTAGAGGCTTACTTTCTCATGAAAGATGGACTCCATATTTAATTTCTCTGCAAAACATCGTACTTTGAACTTCAACCCCGAAGAGTTCAAGCGAAACAGCCTATCATCCCGTGCCTTAGTGCCATGTGACAGTAATGTTCACGCTTCGATGCGATGTTACTCTAAGCAATGATCTGAAATCAGCAAACCCAACTATGTCCCAGTCTCTGACTCAGCACCAGTGCTAAACATCTGTTTGTACGAACGTGCAAGCGGTCGTTCGGCGATAGAGAACTGAGGATATAGTCCCCTTATTGTTTCGGACTTCACGGGAAGTACCAAAACATTCCGTCAAAGGCTTGTTATCGCGATTCACAAAGTCGCAAATAGTTTCGATCGTCTTTGGACGTCTCCCTGGAAACAGTGAACGGCAGATGGAAGATGGCGGAAGGTGAAAAAACTGTAAACGCGCTGGAGCTCAGTACGGTACGCGACCAATACTCTGAATAGCTTTATGCGAATTTCAGGTTTAACTGCGTATTCTATTTTGCACCCTTGACGTTAATATATTGCAGTTTCTTTTCACACTCGAATGCTTGCTTCCTGGTATATTATCTTAGTATTGCTCACGATCTGTGTTGCTAGCTGTGTGAAGCAAGAACTAAATTACTTAGCTAGTATTCTTGTTTGTCCTGAAATGGATACACGGTTACAGTACCTAACTGCTGACATTTCATGTTACGTGAATATTGGTGTGTTCTAGCTGTCATGATTCACCTCTGCGTAGGATCTGTTACAATTTGGTGTCTTACTAACCAACCGTTGATAAGCTAACCGTATCTACAATTACTGCAAATTATTGTTCTTAATAGTTAGCTTGTTTACTACCAACAGCAGATATATGTACGTTAACGAACAAGTTAAATTACGTGGCAATTGCCATTTCGAACATAATTTGATATTTTTTTCTTTGTTAAAAATAAACTTTGTTGCCAACAAGTGTAAGTGAAATCGAAACCAGCACATATACATTAGCATGCTTGCGATTAATTAGTGATTAAATGTTGTCGAAAATAGTTTTAAAATGGGTTTTTTACTTTTAGCGTATTCATGAATGTGCACATTGATTAATTACAATAAAAAGACCGAAACACTTGTAAGCACCCATCTACCAAGACATTGGATACGTCAGTGAAATCGTATTGGGATTTTTGACAGTCCTTTAAATTGTGAGTCGCTGACTACTGAACCTCAACATCGAATGAAAAGTAGAGAAATTGTTTGTTGTTGAACAATTGTATCTGAAAGTGAAACGATAGTTTGTTTCGCCAGTACGTACAGTCTTTACTAAACTAGGTTGATAACCAGGAAGATTTTTGATGGCCTGTTGATTTGTTGAACTTTAATGTAACATTAAAAACGTATTAAACTTGTTTACACAATGATGTGTAAGATGCGAATGACGTTCGTTGGCGCCGAACAAGCTATGGCGCCCTGATGCTTAGACGATTGTTCAGGTTTAAATTAATTGTGAATAAAAAAGTTTATTAAAAAAAAAATACTAAACGTTTTGTTTTATTCAGTGTATGAGAAGCTGCTCGTACATCACAGAGCCGTCTCATTATGCAGGGGTCGATTGTCTCAGTTCTTTGGGGACCTTAGTTTCTGTTGGAACTCTTTCATTGCTTGATTCAAGTTGTCTTACCGCGGTGTAGATCCCTCATTAATTAAATGGTAATGAGGGCTGAGATTGAACTGATTTCTAATCATTTTCAACCTCAAATAGGTTCAATACCATGTGTTGTAGATTAAAAAAAAAAAAAGAGTCTGGGAGCTGTGACATGTTTTGGGGGACACTGACCCACCCCCCTCCCCTGCTGTTTCTGAAAGAGCTGGCGGGAGAGTGTGGACTCCGGTGGGGCGATCCTACGTTACCTGGTGGAGAAGGTACCACAGATCTACTGCCTGGAGGTGGAGCCACGCCCCCAGGAGGAGGAGCAAGCAGCCACCCTTTTGCTGCAGGCGCTGGAATGCTTCCTGTTTGGGGAAGACCCCCGCCTGGGCCTGGAGAAACTGCAGCAGAGCAGCGCCTCCTCCCAGCTCTGCGGGCGTGTCTTCAAGGAAGGGGAGACCACCTACTCGTGCAGGTCAGCGCACTCGTGGAGTCCCGGCACCGTCCAGTCTCATTGGGGTGACGAACGGTAAAGCGGGGTAACCCCTGGATGTTGGCTCTCATCTCATGAGCTGCCGACAGCATTAATTATTTGGGTATTCTCAAAATGAATTTAGCAGGAACCTGGATGGTATGTTGGATTAGGGTCTGGAGTGGTCTTTAATTTGTAGTCATGGGGTTTAATTGTGCCTGAGAGAGCAGCTGATGTGTGGAATAGCATCCTCACTGTCCCACGGCAGGAAAAAGACTTGTGTGAATTATTCATGCTTCTGCACTGCTAAAGCGCAGCGTCAGTTAGCCGCGCAGACCTCCTGACGCACGACTGTTTGACGAATCTCAACTTGTATCTGATTGCAGAGACTGCGCGATAGACCCCACATGCGTGCTCTGCATGGACTGCTTCCAAAACAGCGTCCACAAAGGCCACCGCTACAAGGTAGGCCTCCCTCAACCTCTCTTGGTCGCACATTGCCGTTTTCACTTTCCTCCACTTGTTGGAACCATAGTAAGTTCTTGACTGACAGTTGGCTCAGATGCCGTGGGCTTGCAGCCCACCTCTCTCCCCTGGTCCCCTCTGTGGGACACTCCACTTACCCAGCATCCCTCCTGTGTCTACTCCAGATGCATGCCTCATCTGGTGGGGGCTTCTGTGACTGCGGAGACCTGGAGGCCTGGAAGACGGGCCCTTGCTGCACCCGGCACGACTCGGGGGCCACGGCCGCCATGGAGACGGTGGGTGTCGTAGCGACGGGGGATTGTGGAGCTGGTGCTTTTCAGAGTGTGGTCCCAGTGCGGTGGCCCATAAACCAGGCGGTCTCAGTGTGTGCTCTCAGCGCTGGGCCCCCGAGAAGCATGCGGTCTCAGTGTGTGCTTTCAGCGCTGGGCCC
>JAOYSI010040130.1:0-28377 GCA_025775065.1 Hiodon alosoides
ACACACACACACACACACACACACACACACACACACACACACACACACACACACACACACTAGGACTATATATATATATATATATATATATATGTAAATAGATCCATTTATTTATTTCTTTAATTGATTGTTTGAATTGGTAATCACAGGAATGCAGTTTGAAAGATTGTCAATTGGTTATTGGAAGTAATTAGCTCAGCTGTTCCCGTTTACACGTTTGAGACCAGATTGAACCGGGTGCACAAGTTTCGTCGTGTAGAGTTTTGTGTCTCATGATTTAGCACGTGTCATAACTGCTATGTATTTAACCTTGATCTGTTTTAATGGGAAGGCTTCAAGGTAATGAGAGGCATGGTCACATATCCCTAAAATATTCTTATTTCCAGGCTTGCTTTGCTCTGGAGGGCCTTTAATGCCCATAGCTATCATCTTAAAATGGTTAGCAATAAGCGGGAGATGTTGAAGGGTGGAAATTACATCATAAATAATGATATTGTTTAAAGCAGCTTGTTCTTCCCGGTGCACTGAGGTGGGTCATTCGTTTCTTTGGCATGGACGTCTTAGCATGCGTAAATCATTAGCCCGTGTAACTGAGCAGTTTTATTGGCAAAAATGGTTTCTGTCTTTGTCATAACTTCATGATGAAAGGCAGTGGTAGGCCTTTTCAGGCCAAAGCCTAATTCAACCCCACTCAGGGATTGCAGTTCTCCATCCCTTTACTATTCAACGTTTATCACATTGCCACAGTGTGCAAATAGGTCATGATCTAAAGTGAAATGCTTCACATTTATCAAAATTTACTGCAGCGGGGCTCACTGAGCACATGTATGGACAATGATGTCGTTCTCCAAAGTCAAGATAACGCTTTGAAGGGATCCCCCGCTGTTTTCAGATGAGAGAGTGTCTTTGGCAAACAGACAGTGCTGTGGATGGCAGTTAAGGTCAAGGCAGGAATTTCCCCACAGCCACACAAGCATGCTCACTTGTTAAAACTGCAGTTAATTCTTTTTTCTTTTTTTTATTATCCAGTTTTCCGCAACAGTAATAAACATTACAACAGCGCCTGATTGATATGCTTATTGTCTTTTGGTATAATATTTAACACTACTTCTGAAGTCAATATTTTGTAGTTATTTGTAGCACAAGTGACACCTTTCTTTTTGGAAAATTTCTAGATGACCTTGTTTCCTTGGCCTTTGATCATGGTGCCCTAGCAAACTAGACATAAAGGACAAAGTGGGCGTGTCCTTTCAGGCATGTAAGTTTGAGTCCCAGCCAGTTGACACAATATTTTGTAGTTATTTGTAGCACAAGTGACACCTTTCTTTTTGGGCAATTTCTAGATGACCTCGTTTCCTTGGCCTTTGATCTTGGTGCCCTAGCAAACTAGACATAAAGGACAAAGTGGGCGTGTCCTTTCAGGCATGTAAGGTTGAGTCCCAGCCAGTTGACACAATATTTTGTAGTTATTTGTAGCACAAGTGACACCTTTCTTTTTGGGCAATTTCTAGATGACCTCGTTTCCTTGGCCTTTGATCTTGGTGCCCTAGCAAACTAGACATAAAGGACAAAGTGGGCATGAGTTCCAGTCAGCTGACCCAATTACAAGGGCGATGAGGTGAATAATGAACGGCATCAGGCTGTTTCGCAGCTGCTATGCGCTGTGGCAGCTGTAGATATCTGCACATCTGCCCGGCATATGCTCTCAAAAAGCCTGTGCTTTGTCCTGAACCAAAACACCACAGAGGAATTTTAACTCAGAAATGTAAGACACGAACTCCAGGTTTTCAGGAGCTTTTCCGGCAGAAGAGGAACATGGTCCTGAATTAACACCACAGAATACATCCCGCTGGAACTGAAGGCCCTGTCACGTGGATGGGAAATGTGGAGGAAAAGCAAAATGGCTTGAGAGAGAAAGGAATGCTGAGGCAGCAGACAAACAGGGAGGAATGGAAAGTGGGAAATGAAAGTCAGCCACACGGATACATCGCAAAAGCAGCAAGAAACATAAAAATAAAGATGAAAGAGTGCGTGGCGGAGAACAAAAACATTAGATCAAAAGACTCTGACAGGCCAGGAAATGAAAGGAAAAAGGGGGGCAGAATAAATCCTTCAATATGGCACAGCAGGGGGTGCGATGGGGAAAATGGCCACCCCCCCAACACTACAATCCCCACAATGCAACAGAACTGACTCACCTGGCCAGTTGGCTGGGTGAGACTTAAGAAGCAGGAAAGTGATGGGCTTGCAGGCAGAAATGGATAAAGAAGGAAGGAAGAAGGAAGACGGCCATGTGGCCTCTGATGGTTTAACGGCTTATGTTTTTGTTTAAAGTATATGACTTTATTCTTGCACAGAGGCAGTTGTGTTATGTTTTATTTTATTTAAAATAAATATTCTCTTGCCTCACCACGTGTCAGTGTCCTGGGACCCTGTCCTTTTGAGCCCTTTTGGTGGTCAAGCCCCACACTTGTCCAAACTTGTGGAGAGGAAAACAACAGTTAGGAAGCTAGAGACACGACGCGTGTGATGGACAGAGACAGAGTAACGAAACCGATTAAGAAAGAGGGACAGCGCTGAAGACCAAGCTTGCATCACAGGGATGCAAATTAGGCCTCATTTGAATATTCAAGGTCTGTGGTCAGTGCAGTCAAGGCTACGGAGCACTGAGCCAGAATCTCCTACACCTCATAGTTGTTCTCAGCTCTGATAACTTTCCCTGGAGCAATGGGCCTGGCTTTTTTACATCTCACGGACATTCTCAACACTGCTAACTGTCAATGGAGTGTGTGCGTCACACCTGGGAGCTGCAATTCCCTAATCAACATCATCAAAATATGTAGGTTACATATAACTACAGTGGAACCCTAACCGGGACAGTCCTGATTTATGAGCGTTTGCCCTGGGTCCCGACAGATCAGGACGATCAGGACGCTCTTTGTCTTTATAATTAGACTAACAGGAAATTTTGGTGGCTGGGGAAAAAAAAGGATATCATTATGAAGCTTCCTTTTTGACATACATCATACATCTTAGACACAGAATTTTAGCTCGATGTGTGGAAACAGTTTTTTTAGTTCATTAATTTAATGCCATGAACACACAAATTACATTGTTCAGTTCTGCATTTAGTTTGCAAGGGAAAAGTGAGATGTTGTCCCAAAAGTGTTGATCCAGGATCAGCTTTCCCCTAGCAGTTATTTTTTGGCCTCCTCGTAGTAGGGATGTAGTGAAACACCATGCCGCTGGGAAACAGCGTGTAATTAATTTTAAAAGAGGAAAACAAATACCCCTGTCTAGCGTCTACCAACAAACCAGGCGTGTTCATCTACAATCAAATTTCCGCTTCCGAGATCTCTCTGTGACTCGGCAGTCTTACTGTACTGTCCTGCCGACTGTGAAATAAAACTAGCCACGACATTGTAATCACAAAACACGTCAGTTGTGGTCAAACTAAAGGAAAAGACTGACATTCTCAGGGAACTAGCACATTCAAAGTTGATAATGTTTAAATCTGGAGGCCATTTGAGAAATTGGAGAGCATTGCCTGTCATTCGTTATTGTATATTGACAGAATAGGCTTACCCGTTACCAGTGAAATTACAGCGCAAAAATAGTGTGTGTTTCTTCGCCCTTCCATTGTGTCCTGGTTTTATATGCTGGACCTGTGAAGGTTGCATGGAGAGAACTGCTTTTACATACACTATAAGTGAGATGTACAATCACTGAAGGAAACGTGAGGAGTGTTGCAGAGATGCTGCTGAAATCCCTGGTCAGTCATTTACAAATGATGGAATACTGCAGTGTGAACTGCATTCTCATTAATATTAACCTAGTGGGTGTTCAGGAGTATGCAGGGCACTAATTCTCCATGTTGCAGTCAGTAATAAGCTTACTGACGCGCTGTTCAACCCTCTACCGTGGAAATTTAAATGATTAAAAAGAGTTTCTGTTTTACACGGTCCTGCAAAGAAGGTCAGGGGATTAAAGAAAAGTGTTCTTTTAACTACACAGCAGCTTACATACATATCTGCAAAACACATCTGAGAACAATGCATTCCTCCACGCCTCACAACTTCATAGTGGCACCACAAATAAATTAATAAGTGGTCTTTTTTTCCAGCAATTTTTTGTTGCCTTATCTCTCCTGATCAAAAAAAAAAAAATACAGCTGTCAGCCAGTGATTCATGTACCATTTTGTGTCCCTCATTTGTGAATGAACGCTTTAAAGACCACAGCCAGCCAGCCACTGTGAGCAGGTGACAGTAAAACAAGAAACGCAGCCCATAATTGCTGGTAAATCCACCGGCGTTACTGTCAGCTGAGAAAACCATTCCCACTAAATACAGGCCACAGTGCCAACTGCAGCAGAGCCAACTCAGTTCCTGGCCAGCTCAGATCACAGCGTGGAGCTGGCAGCCTGAAGAGGTGGCGGTACCAACCATTAAATTAAAGACCATTCAATCAAGTACATTTAACCTCGGATATCAGGATCTTACTGAGGAATTGTTCTCAATAATCCATTTTATAAACCAAGGCTAAGGATTGTTTTTTTAAGAACTTTTATTAACGTAAAAAAGTGAACTGAACCACATTTAATATATAACACCCATGGTTCAGAATGGATTGATTAAATCGTATATTCAATTCCTATTAAAGTCCTATGGAGATTATCCTCTCCCAAGGTGCAGTTAGTTTCATTCAACAAATGGCCCACTGATGAGCAGCTGATTAGCTCAGAGCAATTTGTGCCACTGTCAAAACACTATCATGAACTCTCCAACCATTAACAAACTACCTTTTACTCACTTAAATTATGTCATATTTATTCTAATTAAATGTGTACAAGATGTTTTTTCTAAACAGCTAAAACACAATTTTTCCTTTTCACACTAGCAACCCATATTTTCTATAAAAAGTAATTAATAAATGAAATACATATTCTAAAGACTGCAATGGCTAAATTACACATTTAAAAAAACAGTGGAAGGGTTGGGGGGTGGTGGATTCTACCCCATTCCTTACATTTTAACCGGACTTCGCCTATTCCTACAAAGTGACACAATCAGCGATTACTTTATTATTCATTTTTATGTGTGTCGACAATTATGTCGTTTTCAGTTTGGCACTGCATTTTCTGGTTTTTTATTTAAATTCCCTCTGGAAAATGGCAATCACTTTGTCCCACATTCTATTTGTAAAAAAACATGTTATAAATGTAATGAAATGAATGAAATCTGAATTAAATGAAAGCTACATCATTTTAAATTATTCTTACACTAATTGCCATGATGACAGAATTGATTTGGGTGGAAGTATCTCAGTGAAACAGCACTGTTCTGTTCTGACATTTTGTGTACAGCTGCTGTTAACCAGTACTTTCATCTTGTTATTCCAGTCATATACTAACGTTTCACTCTCTTTATTTTCTCTTTGCACTACTTGTGTAGTGGGTGTGCGCTTACAGCTAAGTTTAGATGAGGGTCTGTAGAATTTTGTAATTTCCTGTAGACTATGGGACGTAACTGCCATTTGCAAGAAAGTACCGACACTTGGTACAGCCTTTCGCTGTGAATCACTTCCCTACACAAAGGAAGGGTAAGGAAGTCTCCTTCGAGCCACCCATGCTTTTTATACTCTGTAGGTTACGCAGCCCGCACGAGAGAAGCCCTGTTGATTTCGAACCTACGAAATACATGTCATAAGACTAAGCACCGTGGGAGGCAGTAATGGCAGTATTAACTAGCACACAACACACAACATTACTAAATTTAACTAACTATACTAATATAACTTATTTAAACATGTATTAAATACATGGTTGGGTGAAGAAGTACTGGCAATTGAGTTATATTTTCTAATTGGAATGAATTTTTATACACAGTTCCAAAATGCTTGTTTTTGTTTTTGTAAGAAAGACACTCTGGCACAGACCCCTGACTACACAGACTTTGACAATGGAATGTCAATTTCCCAGATCCTCTGCTCTGTGCTCACCAGCACAACAACTTTCATCCCATAGCCAACACCTGGAATTTATTAAAGATCTAAAAAAGGCCTGTTTTCCTACACTTTTTACCGACATTAAGCGCTTAAGGTACACACATGAAAAGTCAAGTGGTCCTTTCAAAAGACATTACTGCAGCCAATGTAATAATTGCGCAGAACCTGCAAGAGTTAAAGACCAAGAACTCCTTTTTTAAACAAATATATGCAAAACAATGCGTAGTCAACAAAATTAAACTAAAAGTAAAGGAGTGAAATGTAACACAACATGTTTCTAAAGGAGGCCAAAATGATTAAACACTCAGTCATTTGGCTTTTTCTGAGTCTGGGCTTTTCTGTGATTTTGAAGGGCTGCTTGATTGTGCCAGACAAGCTACTCTCGGACTGAATTCCATGGTCCAGTTTGCAGTGACCCTCCCATCTCGTAGCACACCCACAACACCAGCATCACTCAGGAGATCACACATATTGTGTTGGGGAAAGCTTAATGTTCATCTTGTGTCCAACAGCAACGGCAGTTATTATTGAGAACCGAAACTGTAGTCAGAAATAGTCTGTTTAATCCCCTCCCAAAATGTCAGAGTATGATCTGTACATATCCCTTATTTTTCTCCTGGCTGACTATCCTGTCCCCACACTTAATCATCTGTGTGTTGTTCCAGTGAGAGACAGCTTCACAAATATATTTATGCACAGGAGAGATCGAACAAACACCAAAAAGACAAAAGAGCATTTTAGGGGAAGATATGTGTGAGTGGTATCTATGAGTGGGGGCTATGGTTCCTGGGCCTTGGGGGTCTTATATCCTACTCACTCCCACTGGTGTGGACAACCTGTCAGAGAGCCAGTTGCAGTTTATCTCTAAAAGGGACTCAATGCCTGTCAGATATAATGGTCAGACATTGAGGTGGGTTATCGTAGTACAAGGAGGAAGTTTGAGAGAAAAACAATGAAACCTAATATAGGTGCTTCCTTCATTTGTTTGGAGAACGAGGTATTCAAATGTGCAATATTCAGGTGCAAAAATGTCATTTCCCCTCCCTTACCTCGGCCCAGCCCAATATCAATAACTTTGGCCTTTCCCATCATTGAAGGAGTCAGCACACAGGTTCAATAGGCACATCAGGTCACAATCAAAATAAATTCCTGAAGACCTCCAGAAAAAAGTCTGGAAAGCTTTACTAAGGCTCTGGCACTCTACCTAACCACAGTCAGAGCCATATTTTCTAAATAGAGGAAGTTTGGGACAGTTGCTAAATGAGCGATTGGGTGTTCCATCATTCTTTTAAATAGATAAATTAAACAAGTCTCACGGCTTTGGGTTATTTGCTCACTCTGGGTCTCCTTTATCCAATATTAGGTTTTGTATGAAGATCAAAAATGTGTCAAAAATACTCAGATACTCAGAGGAGCAAACACTTTTCAACGATACTTTAAATTCAAATTTAAGATAACATTTTTATATTTAAGATTACGTTAAATGAGCATTATTTTTAGACCTATTAACTGAAATATTTCTAACCTAACAAATCATACTGAAAATTTTAAGTATTCAAAAGCAGATCAATGACAGCAAAAACTCAATAAACTCTTTACTCTCCGTTGCAGGTAGACAGTTAATATTTCATACGCTGGCCAGTACCAGCATTGCCTCATCCATCCTCAGTTTTAAAAACAGACAGAAGTCAGGAAATCAATTAATTGAGTTCAGGCTATTACTTATTCACAAGCAGGCATTAAAATGAGTCATTTTATATTTAATAATAGTACTACTGTATATCCACAGCACCCATTTCTCAAACATTGAGGAATTGTGTTGATCCACAAAAAAATAAATCAAACCTTGAACGGATTACCTGGTATACACAGGGGAAATCTTCTTAACATAATATAAAGTTTAGATCATTTGATAATCCTTTTCAAAATACACAACCTAGCATATTATGAAGTGTGTTCAAGTGTTCATAGACAGAAACCCATTATGAGGTAATGCCTCAGTTCCCTCCCATTGATGATACCTGCCATTTATTTACTTGTTGAAAGGGTCTTTCCATTGTCAATGGAGAAAAATGCTGCTAAATTTTTGTATAAAAGTATGTTTTCACTCTGTTATTTATACATTTAAAGTACAATTTAAAGTACAATAGGTACAATTCACTCCCAAATCATTATCACTAGCCTCAAAGAGAGTGGTCAGAACGGACTGCCCAGACGCATACCCACTGAGTGGTCTACGTCATGATTGGTATATTTTTCAGGTTTATCAGAATTGAACTTACCTGAACTGAGCTATATCTACTCCCAGACTTTGGGTATAGAAACGGACAGTGGCAAATGAGCAAAGGGCAAACTCATTCTTGTAGAGATCTGAATCATTTAGGCAAATATGAACACAAAATCTGTGAAATGGACTGGGCGCATGAAAGCCTAAAGGCAAACAGGACCTCCTTGTGTCACAGGTGTACTAGATACTGCAATTTTCATTTTAAAATTTCCCCTTCAAAAAACAGGAGCACGTTATAAGTAGGTAACACTGTGGCCAATAACGTTTCATCCCCCCAGGTGCCATCTGGAGGTTAGTCCGTCAGTATGCATTTCGAAGAGTTACTCAAACATCTCCCGGGAACCTCCAGGGTCAAGCTTGTGTTAGTGTCGTATTGAGGAAATGTGTTCATAGATATGTGCCCTCCAGGTTGGGTCCTCACATTCCTTCACCAAACCTGGACAGAAAGCTGCTTCAGTGTGCAGTGAACCCTGAGGCGCTTAGCCAGATTGGATCAACATTTACTTCATTCCTACTTGACCAACAGGCATGTTCACGGGAGAAGGCCTGTAGAGTTACATTATTATTAACTGTTATTTTTAAATGTTAACTGTTTTGTTTGGGTATTTTTGGATCAAATAACACAGGTTATTTTTTTAATGGTTTCGTACATTAAATATCTGTTACACTAGTGTTTTTGCTCTATATTTTTTAACAGTAGCATTCATTATTCCAAATCATAAGTGTGTATCTCCCTGTAAAGTCATCAGCAGAACTGTCCGTAACATTGTTTAAAGACACTAGCAAAGCCAGCATGGTAAGCATCCCACTCCTGGGAAAACCTTTGCCTTGTATTGAGCCTTGTGGATGGCTGTCAGCAGTGGACGGTTGCCAACAGTGTGCATCACAAAAGTGCATAAACAAAACGCCTGTCATGACATACTGTGAGCATCGACAATGCAATTCGACATGACAGTTAAAACAGCAACCTTAAGTGGTGTCCAAAGGGTGGGGATGGGGGATACTGGAGTGTTTTTATTGACTGAACTACGAAGTCGGAGTACAGGCTGAAAGGAGGCCAAACTGTCACCGTGTCTCAAACTGAGGTCATGGTTACATCCCAGCATAATGATCGTGTGTGAGCTGGCTTCTAGCTATCCCACAATCACACGTTCGTAAATTTGTGACATGTCCGTAATCTAGCATAGAGGCTGGGGGACAATGAATCACCCTGTCAGTCTCCACGAGCTGAGGTCAGTCCAACCACTTACTGTATATTTGCTGAGTTATCAGGGTGTGAAGACGGAAAACCAGACTGAGGGTAAGCCTTATCTGTGCCATCAGCATTCCGAGGCTGGACATAACAAAAATAGCGATGGTATAATCTCTAGGGCGCTGTCACATCCATTGTTGCTAGATTGCCTAAACCGGACACACAGTTGTCCACCCATACACCCACTATTAGCCCATTATTTCGGATCTGATCATTTGTGTCTTTTTACCTTTTTTATTGATTGCTTTGAATTGGCCCGTAATAATTCAGAAGCGGAAAAACATTGTTTAATCCACAATGGTCCATTACAACAAACAAGAAAGAGGACCATGCATTGCATAACCTGTACCCTTTGTAAACTAAACAGGATGAAGCTACTGCCGCCAAAATTATGTCATGCTGTAAAACCACTCTAGCCCCAGATTTGGTTTAAAAGCATTTGGATTAAATCAAAACAAAAAACCTTTTTTGTTTTTTTGCCAACCGATGACTCCAACCAAGGTCCATTTTCCCATACTTTTGAGGTATTCTCATTCTGAAGACTGAATTCAGCGTGCTACTTGATATTATAGCGACAAGGAGTAATGGTTTTTCAGGGGCAATTGTGCATTTTTCATTTTAATGTAAGAGTCTAGAGACACATGACTGACAGATATAACCTCCTCTGCCCTTTGAATACTTGTGTGGTCTAATTATGGCTTGCAGTCTTAGATAAGAGATTGATTCCAGCGTGCTTTGTGAAGAATATGCAACTGTGCTGACGGTTTTCAGTTCTCTTGAGAAGCTGCCAGGCTAGACTGCAACGGTGTCTGAAACTCCACCAAAGCCATGGTGATGGCTTTTCAGGAGACTGAAAGGACATGTACAGAAATGTTCAGAACAATCGTAAGCTGTGATGAAAGTGATGAAAGGAATGGATACAAATATCTCCACTAGTACATCCTGGGGGTTATTAGCCATATATATTATTTAAGTTTATACTATACACTGTTGGGTTCATCCGTAGTCTAGAGCAGAGGTTCTCAAACTTTTGGAGTTCAGGGACCCCATGTGAAGATAATTATAATTCATCACGGACCGCCTCATAACGAACCCATTGGCCACCTATCACAGACCCCAGGTTGCGAACCGCTGGTCTAAAGTATACAGTTTATGCATTGCTTTATCTAAAATAACTATTTGTTTAAAAAAATAATCACACCCACAAGTGCCCTTTTTTCCAAGAGTAGCATAATGGTCAGAATAAAACAAATACATGCACTATAGTCCCTGATCTTCCAAAAATGTATAAGAAATCATGCAGGCAAAATTATATGACTGTCTCAGTGTAAACTCTCTATTGCCACGTGTCCTGGTGTTAAAAATATTCACAAAAAATAAATAAAACCCCAAGTACAGTAATAGTGTCTGAAGGAGCCATGTGATTGTATTTTCGCAATCACGGTGAGTCACTGTCTAGACAGATAAACACATAAAAGCATATTCAACCCAACCTTAACCCTGAAAACCTTTGCTTGTTGCTAAGCTACAGAGAATATGCCAGGAGACTAAGTGTTTTATACCTGAGAAGTATACCAGATATAATTATGAACTATATGCACGCAGTAATGGCGGGGGTCCATCTGCAGCTTTGCTGATGCAGGCAGGGTGTCAGCGTTGGTACAACATCACGTTGGGATACAATGCTCCAAATTTGTTGATAATAATCATTAGATTTTATAAATCTCTCACAGAGAACAGCATATCAGTTCAGTGCGCTGTTTTGAAGGGCGACATTGAATTTATTTCCCCACAGGAATTTGCACTGTATCTGTCAATCATGTCAACCTTTATATGCAACGGTTCATGAGAACACGATTTTTTTTAACAGTACCGGGAATTCACCAAGAATGGGTCAAAGTTTAAATATCTGTAATTTCCTTATCTTTTAAATCAATACAAGTTGGGTATGTACCGCCATCAATATGCAAACATTCAACCTGACTGGATAAAGTAAGCCTCATTTACATATTGTATGGACATACACCCAATTAGATTTTCTTCACAACTTGGTTAGGGCTTGATTCAAAGACTCGATGTGCCACATCTGGTTTCAATCAGATTTCCGGTTCATGAGAAAGACATTTTATAAAGGTTTTTCACAAAATTCAAAATGGAAATGGAAAATCTATGGTGATGGGCTTGGTTTAGTGACCATAGGTCAAACAATTCAGGAGTTACAGTCGTTTAACTTTAACTGCTAGCTACAGCGCCACCGTTTGGCCAACCTGCACCATATTCATATGGTCACGCATGTTCAGCCATGCCTGACATACCTGGTTCGGTGAAAATAATAATAAGAGAAAGAATTGGCAGTCCTACAGCAAAGCTTGTGAATTTGAACACATGCTACTGAGAAAAACCCGACCAGGATACTTCTGCATATGTGAATGTGTGATAATGACATCAGTACAGAGAGATACGCATTTTGTAGTGCCCTTACCTTTTCTTCCTGTGGTTTACAAGCCCTTGCCCCAACCTCTCAATTGGGGTTAATGAGCTACAAGTAGATGTGTTGACTTCACTGTTGTTCTCCAGTCTGTCAGCTGAGGAAAATATAGACATGTTGTTTGCCAAACTATTTAAATTAAAAATCAGTGTAAAAAAAATAACATCTTTCATTTTGATATGGACATGTACATTTTCAATTGAAAATGTACTTGATGCAGTTTAACTTGTTAAAAGAAACAGAACTGAAAGCTTTAAAGCATCGTTTGCCTCTTCTGGTCCCAAAGGCCCACAGTGTATGCCATCTTTTTGTTTCTGGTTTCAAGCAAGGTCTACTTTTTTAGAATTCATCCAGCTGCTAATTCAATATGGGATCTTTCGACAGTTACTTGCGGTAAAAGTCAGGAATAGAATTGTTGTTGGACATGTGTGTTTGTAGCGAAGACTCCATTACACTGTGTACACATATTTTCTCTAAATCACATACATACATATATATTTACACGTATATCATCGTTTACTTTACATGATGCGACAGAAAAATGAAAACGGCGAGTGGTCGTTTTTTAGCGCCTTGTGATATTTTAACCCTACCTGAATAACAAGCAGTAGATGCGTCAGGTGTCCACCTTCGGTAGCAGGATCAATCCCGGCGAAAACAGAACGTGGGTATGATTCACCCACAACGACACTAGTCAAAGTAGCATCACTGTCCTCGAATTAAAGCAGACTATTGCTAAATATTTAATAAAAACGTTTTGGGCCTCCAATTGTATCGTCAGTGTGCATTTCGCTATGAATTCATAAATCAGAAGAAAACGATTCTTAGAGAAGTAACTCCCCCAACATCCATGAGACCATATCCTAAATCACCCGGCAACTTTAATCAAAATACAGAAAAACAGTATTTTACGCTTAACATTGCACACTTCCATTCATGCAAGTCCGGATAAATTAGAAGACTAGATCATTACAAATAATACTTTTTCGGCTTGCACAGAAAGCAGTAGGTGGTTGACAGCGCATCTGAAAAAATAAATAAGATTGAAGAGAAATTCAATTCAACCTTCCCTTGCTAAACGTCGCTGTTAAGACACGTTACGACGTTCCCGACCTGTTATATGCCTATAAAAACGCATAGGATGCTAGACTTCGACTAGCATCATATACAACCAGATGATCGAGAGAACCTTTTGCTTTGACAGATGCATATAAACGTGTTACCACATAAACACTGGCATATCTACGTACGCTACCCTTGCAGTGGCGAAAACGCCGCTCCACCTTGTCCACAGGTAGCTCAGACGGTCATTCTTTTCTAATATTTATGCATGGACCTAACAGTAGGTATAATCGCTTTATTTTCCATGACATAGCATACTATCCATACAATTATGAAATTATCCAATATATCAAACATGTAAAAAGGTTTAATTACGGATCCTGGCTACAGGTCAGAGACTCCACAGAAAACGGAATTATTCCCTCTCCATTCACTGGGCTTGGATTCCCATTAAAATTCATCTGCTGTCTCTTTTTTCATAGACCGTCCTGACCTCCTCGGCGTCTCTAACTTCGTAGAGTCCCGTAGCCCAACAACTATTATGTTTTCAGCATGATCTTTCTTGACCCATAAGATCGAGTGTAGCTTTGCTGTCTGGTCATTCCTGAAACATACACACCGAGGAGGCTATAATCATGTCTCCGCGTCAGTGTTCAGTATTCCACAGCTGTTCTAGAATGTTAACTCCTTCCTGGCTGACAAGTAATGCTCTGCGTTTAATTCGGCTTTTGCTGTGACTCTACTTACACAACTGCAAGTACATACATACACTTTTAAATAATAATTTTAAAATACATATTAATTTGATTTTGAATTATAAGGACGTCATAAATTTGATTTAACATTTCTAAGTTTAAGTATTTAAATCCTTCTAGAAAATCTAGATAAGGAGTCAATTGCAGATATCACCTAAGTGCAAATTAATACAAGGTCATATTCATCTTAATATCATACCAAGTTGCAGCAAACGTTGTCTCTCTCACCTGCGTGTTTATGTTCACTGTTGCAGACAGATTATATTAGCTCAATGCCAGCGCCCTCTATAGGACACTAAAATAGTTTCTTTTAAACACGAAAAGGACACAGTACAACCCGGTAAATCAGCGAACAAATCCACTGCACGTCTCTGCCTAAACGTCCGCAGAGGCGTTTACAACTCAAGCAAGACGTGACTAGAGGGCATTGTAACTTTATTCATCCTGACTGGGAACTATAAACGGAGTGGTACTATTTTAATAGCGACGTTCATAAATCATTAACAATTGAACTCCGTCCACTCGCTGAATTAAGAATTTATTGAACAGAGTAAAACGTATTATTAAAACTAAAAATAGTTATTTCTTGCAGTAACAGCATAATTGCTAGGCAGCGAATTGCTGGATGATGCTGTGATGCTGAAGAGAATCAGGGAGAGAATAAGGAGACTGGTTAGAAGAATGTACAGCATCTGAGTAACACCTTTATCAAACAGCTTCATCTAAGCAGTGTCAAGCCTGCTTAGATACTGGAAAATTGGTTTGCTGTAACTTGTGTGGGATAATGGTGGAATAACAGAAGATAAGTAGAAAATTAGCTATAGTTTAACTAGAAGTCTAGGATATAAAATAAAATTATTCTTCCTGAGAAGCAAAAATGCCATCTCAGTCCATCCAATCCCCACATATCTGGCTTCCCAAATCCCTCTGTAACAGGTAGAAGCAAGACACATGACCTCACCATTTGTGGGAGCCAAGACCAGCATCCACGTGGAGGGTTCAGGACAGAAATGGAAAATGGAAGTGCGGATCTAGCCATAATAGCAGAACCAAATAAATAAATGGACAAAAAAAACTCTCCCTGGCTTGACATTTTATGAGGCCACAAAACTCAATACCCAGGTAATGTCCACAGTTAATGCAAAAACATTTTTCTTCATTTTTTAAAATGAAAACACAATTCATTTTAACATCATATTCAAAACTTGTTTATTTAAAAAAAAATAGTTCCCAGGTTTAGTTCCCAGTCGACAAATTCAGTTACCTTTTTTGCCCCGCCCATTCTGAAATACATAAAACAAAAGGCTAATTCAAATAGTCTTCCAACGATATTTTTTTAATCAAAGAAATGTAAATCACCAAAACACATTAAGCGAACCAAAGTTTAAACTCTGCATTCATACTTCAACTGCTGATGCAATCATTTACCACAACTTAGACGTAGTCCAGTTCTTAAGTACAATCTCATTCAGATCTTAAATAAAATTGATTTTTATTAAACCGGTATCTACAATAATCTGTATAATTATAAACAATATTTTTAAATATTTTATGTTTACTCTGTAGGAAAAGACAACCATAAAAAGCCATTAGGAGATAGACAAACCAAAAAACCAACAAAAAAAATTTCAACCGATTCCACTGATACTACTGCTGCTTTCTGTCAATTTCACTAAAATACAAACAGCGTTACAAACAGCGGCTCTGTCAGCACTTTCTGTCACACGGTGTGCTTTTGCTGAAGAAGAAAAAAAAATATATATATACACACACCAGCATGGCCCTAAGTGTTTGAAACGAAAGGAGATTCATTTGGTTCAGCCACCTTAGTTTAATACCGAACCAATGGTCATTAAACGTGTCTGCATTAAGACCTTGCAGGACCACAGCACAGCTTTTGTGCATTTCTGCCATTCGTGCTAAAATGCAAGAAGTGAATGGAGTAATGTAGGTAAGTGGGGGGGGGGGGGTCAAACCAATATTATGGCCGTTTGTTCATATGGGAATACAGTGCAACCAACAATCCATATTACTTACGGAGAACCTCAGAGCTAACCTTTCATGACTTAGCAACAGGTCTTTATCAGTATCCAGAACTGTCCTCATTTCAGTGGTCATGGTGGTAAAGAAATGGCCAGATAGTAATAGGCGGGTACACCACCCCTAGAGCTGAAGTCTTGTCATTACCAAATTAAATGTAGCAAAAGACGATGTGATATAATTAACTACTCTCAGATTTCAGTACAGGAATGTGCATTAATTACATAAATGACACTCCACATTAATGTGGCAAACAAGGTCTGTGAAATAGGTATTACTAGCGTAAAACACAGAAGTCCCTGAATATGAAGTTAAATAACTCATTGACCCATTTTTTCCTCAATTATTACCAATCCCAACATATATTTTAAGCGTGTACCAGGTTCCCTGTTGTTTAACAACATTCAGCAAAAGTCTAAAATTTAATTTGCATGAAGAAAAGGGGATCAACATTGCAAATGAAAGATTTATATAAACCTTTAATCAAATTATTGTAAAATCATGTAGACATTACCGTTTCTAGTGAAATTCAATGATTTCGGCAAGGAGAGTACACACGATTAAAATCCCCTCCTTCACATAGTTGGAGGATGGGACGCAGCAACAGGATGCCGCATTAGAATTTTCATTCCCATTTTTATTCCAAATGACGTAAGATTTCTCATTAAACTTGTGTCGGGTCAAAGCAGTCGCTAATCAAAACCTCGGGGACTTGCATTAGTATTCTTTAGAATTTTGTCATCGACGTGGAAATCTCTGGCTCTAAAACAAAGATATCGCAACCACTACAAACTATGTACAGAAATAAAAATAAACTAGAACTGAGTCAGTAATTTGTAACAGAAACCATTACGAGGTAGTCAAATCAATCCGTATTTCACATGAAATAAACTTCTGGGGGAAAAAGTAGTTAAGGATTTGTTTGTCTTCCTCTCTCAGAACCCCCCCCTCCCTTTAATGTCTTCAGCCAATCCACACCAACAAGGACAGAAGAGAAAAGTGCACTCAACATTTTCTGCTCAGCACCCAGCTCGGTTTGACTCTTAGCAAGAGCGGGTGACAGAGTGAAATAAACCTTGTTGCGATTTCTATTGCTGGCTTAGCTGGTCTAAATTCAGCGCTTAACAAATGGCACCCGTTTAATGACCCATCGGAGGTCCAAGCCTACAGTCAGTGAGTCAGCTCCCTTCTGATTTCGTCACAGCCTCAGTGGAGTGATGGAGCACTTCCTGCAGTGCTTCACCTTCAGCGGCACCAGGAACTCGCAGGTGGCTGCCCGCACATGGTGGATGGGTTGGTGGCCGGGCAGGGAAACGGAGAGCGGGTAGCCCTGGCAGACAGCATATCTCTCCAGGTCCAGGAGCACAGAGACCACCTGGGCGGTGGAGACCAGGCGCTGCGGGTGGAGCTCGTACAGAGGGTGGGTGAGGAGCAGCGGCTGGTTCTGAACGTCGATTTGGTAGTAGAAACCAGGGTCAATCAGCAGCGTGGTGTCTGCCATGGTGGAGAGCTTGGAGCACTGCACCAGCTGCAGCCGCGGCCCCTCCACCATCAGCCCCACCCAGTGCATGGGAAGCACTGTGCCGCGCAGGGCCTCGAGGAGCCGCAGGAGCTCGCGGTCCAGCGAGAAGTCAGCCCCGCTGCCAGTCTGGGCACTGTCAGCCAGGCTGAAGATCTGAGTGATCTGTGGGAGGGAACAACACACAACCGGGATCTGTCATGGGATGGGGGAGGGCGAGAAACACAGTAGTAATTCATTGCAAAGTAGGAATCTGATCAACCACCTTGGGCGTGACTTCCTGGACATCCGGCTCTCCAGCGTCCACTTTCACGATCCGAACATCCTCATCCAAGTCCAGCTTCACCCCCTCCTTTCCACCCTGCCTGAATTCAGCCTTCCCAAACACCGATGGGACACGCCCATAGGTGATTGGCAAACCAGCTTTCTTGCACACAGCATCCTGAGTGAACACAAATTAAACCATTTTTTCCCCCCCAAAGAGCTTCCTAAGATCCACAGTGAGAACCACGACACGGAGGAAGCCCTGAAGGTTGTTCACTCACTGGGAGAGGAAGGGAGGGTTGAGTAACATCAGGGGCTCCCGGAACAAAGACGTTTTCCTTCATGACTTCACGCTTCGCGCCGTTTTCCTTATGGCAGTTCTTGTGAGAGACAAGAAAAGGGCAAAGACCAAGAGGGGTCAATTTTTCAGCCGTTTTCCAGCACATCAACGAGCAGCAAATTATCTAAAAAAAACTCAGCACAGCAGTGTTTTTTAAACTTGTTTTATTTACTAAAAGGTCAATCCGAGATTTAACAAAACAGAGATGCCGTCTCCTGTTGCCCATCCATACCTGGACAGCGGGTTGGTAGTTACTGTTACGCAGCTTCTCGTCCAGCTTTCCATTGCTGGAATGTGAGTGGTACTTCGACTCCAGTTCCATCTGAGAGAGAGAGAGAAAGAATCTCCTCTAATTCAGAAGAGAACCAGCATTGATATTTAAAAGGGCTCACATCGGGTAAAGAGCGGGCCGGACATCTTACTGGGGAGATTCGCACGCTGCAGTCCTTATCTTCTTCCTCCATCAGCCTATGACCGCCTTGCCTGAACAAGCCCGTATAGCCTTCCTCGTCCTCGTCCTCCTCCTCCTCCTCATCCTCGTCCTCCGTGAACTCCATGTCATCCCACAATCCTTTGCTTTTAGGAAGGCTTCCCCTGTGACTGGTGTATTTATAGTGTGGTCTCGGCCTGCCCAGCCCCACCCAGCCTTCCTGGGTCAGGTACTCAGACTGAGCCAACTGAAAGGGCAACAAGTGTCTCTGTCAAACACAGAATAAAGTCAAAAATGGTAACTGGTACCATCGCCAAGGTTTATGCATTATTCTTGTGCGTCACTGGAAATGTTTATTTTATCCTCCTGAATAAGGTATTATAACAGCAATAATGAAACGGAAATCAGCAGAAAAACCTACTAAAAACATTTAATCACTTTTTTTCTTTAGAAATTAAACATAAGCATGTGTGTGCTCTGATGACAAACAAGCCTTGAAAATAATTTTAATACGGCAAAATCGGAACATGGATGCAGTCGGTTTCAAGTTTACGTGATGTAATATAAATAATAAATAATTTTAAAAGCCAGGGAAATACGTCCGAGACCGAAACCAGTAAATGGCTGTACATCCTTTCTATCTCGTCAGTATTTTCGACAAGGGGTCTCACCATGGCCTGTCTTTGACACTGACGAAGTCGGCACTTCTGCCTCTTTCTATTGCAGCCTCCAAATTTGGGTTTGTCTATACAGAAGTCACAGGTACCACAATCTTTAGTAAGTAGACAGGCGTTACAATTCCCACAGGCACGACGACTGCGCTTCTTTGGCCCACCCTGAAGGTGGAGGGGGCAGAAGGGCCAAAAAGGTTAGGGAAGACAAAAAGTTAGCTCAGGAAGAAAGAAAAAAAAACACACTTAATATTAAATATATTATTATTAAAAGGTGTTTTTTTTTTGTTTTTTTTACGCCCAACTGTGGATGTGGATAAATTTAAATGTCAACGATACTTCGAAATAGAAAACTCGAACTCATGCGTGGACTCACACCCCAAAGCTTACAGTGTGGTACAAACAGCGGCGCTAAGAGATGAACTAAGATTAGCATTAGCTCAGCCCTGACCCACCTCCAGGTCATCCTCATCATCGGGGTATGCTGAGAAATCCTCTGAATCGCTGTATTGGGGAATGGAGTTCTGCAGCACCAAGGGAAGTGAGGGGAAAATAACTTAATTTTACTTAGGCTTTGTGTCCTTACACCTCTTAATTATTGATATGCACTGTACAAAAACTAACAATAAGGGCGGTCCTCATTTAAAGCACAGCGGTCATGCACTGTTATAATCATGGATCCACAGGATCCTTTATAACTTGGCATTTGATTCCTGAAAAAGCTTACAAAAATACTTCTCCAGATACACAGGACTCAAGGTTTCTAGACAAAGCTCATCTCTTTGAAGGAATAATTATTTATTTTTTTGACCAATTGAGAAGTTTTGAATAAGTCTGTGTACAATAAAGTATGTTGTCAGGGACTTGGAGAAAGCAACTAACGTATCTGAATTCAAAGCACATTACCTGAAAATCCATAGTCGTATACTGCGCAAAAAAAAAAAAAATAAATTAAGTGCTTCAGTTATACATTCTATTCTATAATTTACATGAAAAGTAAGTGAAAAAAATCGTTCATATTATTTACTGCCGATATGGAGATAAGAGAAATTTTGCTGACTTAGGAAAGGCCCATCGTTTAAAAAGCAGCCATCAAAGGGTTCACTGGTTCTTGAAGAATCGGGAGAGAAAGAGCCACGAGGCTTCTTCTCTGAGCATCGATGCGTGCAATTCAACATTTCTGCAGTTCTCAACTTCTCCTTTATTAAAAGCCCACCCCACTCACCTTCGCTTTGTCAATTACTGCATTCAAGTACTCCTTTGCTGGCTGACCGTCACAATTCTGCAAATGAAAAGTTTTTAAATAAATAGACTAATCCCTTGTCATTGTGTAACAGGAACTACGGACAGCTGCATTGCTAAACAAACCACACCCACAACATAACGTGTTGCCTACTCACCGGTATTTTCAGCACCTCTGGTTCAGGCTTGACGTTTCTCTGCAAACACATAACGCATCATACATACATACAAGTTTATTCTTTAAAGGCTTAACAGTAAATATCGTTGTAACCATTTTAAAAGTTATAGTTTAAAAATAAACTCTTAAGAAGGCAACACGATGGCCCCATCAAGGCATCTTGCCATGGATGCCTCTGGCATATCTTACGCGTTAAACATCT
This sequence comes from Hiodon alosoides, assembly GCA_025775065.1. Taxonomy (NCBI): domain Eukaryota; kingdom Metazoa; phylum Chordata; class Actinopteri; order Hiodontiformes; family Hiodontidae; genus Hiodon; species Hiodon alosoides. Next base: position 20,735 of record JAOYSI010040130.1, read on the forward strand.
GCATTCCCTCTGTGGCAAACGGTGCTCTATTTAAACCATAGCAGATAAAGGAGATTCAGGTTTTACTGCGTTAACAGGGGAGTCTCTTAATGGGAGATGAAGGCATTTGAACAACTCTGTAAAGTTCTGTTTTTATCAAATAATAAGTCGAGATTTAAACTCATCTCCAATTGGTAAGAAGCTACAGTGACATAGTGAAACGTGGTTTAAAATAATAGAAATCACAGAGTGTCTGTATCCCCAACATACACTCATGGCCCTACAATCTTTTCCCCTGGGGTTAAGACTGTACCTTGCGAATGGGGCACAGACACTTCCGTCTCCTGCACCGGACCGGCTTCCGAGAGTCGGGATTGAGCAGTCCGTTCCTGCAGCTGGCACACATCCCACAGTCCTCTGTGACAAGGCAAGCCCGACACTGACCACAGGGCAGCCACTGCAAGAGGCAACCAAGTCACTGCATGGCTCTTTTACCGTTCCTCCAGCTCCAGGACCAACCCAAAAGAGCAGTTGGAAAAATGGTCTATTGAAAACACTTTTTGAATGAATCTCAGCCTGTTGTTACAAGTCCCACCGTCGAGGAAGCACCCTCGGATTCAATTGCGTGCGAGCCACCTTTACAGTGCGAGCCACAACAGCCCACACGGGAGGTTCAGCGCCGATTTTACGAGAGGCACGTCCCTCCCGACGGCGCTGCCAGTCTGCAGACAGCCGGGAAGTCGACAGGAGGCACTGGATAGCGACGATCCAAGAAGCCCTCCCAATTCCTTCACCGACACGTTACGATCGGCAAATAATGTTTTCTGGCAAAGGTGAGCGCCTTTTCTCTGAACAAGCCACTACAGTTACCATTCAGGGCACATTTTTGATGTCTAAAATATCAAATATTATGGGAATCCAACCACATATTTCCCTTCAAGCACAGAGCAGTCAGCTAAACCATTGCTTTGGCAACATTTCTTAGGAAACTCATGGGCAGTTACCAGCGAAGGGGACTCGTTCCAGAGACTGAATATACTCAAGAGGCATAAAGCGGGATCAACTGTAAAGGTAAAAACTGTAATAATAAGCTCTGCCCTGACAGAGCATGGAGACAGCCGCAGCAGAACCCTTACCTTTCTGAAGATAATTTTACCACTTCTATCTGGCTTCTTGTCAGCTAAACAAACAGAAAAAACTGTTAAATTCATACCCACGTCAAGCCAAAAAACAACTTGTGCACCATACTGTGTGTATGTTATACATATGCCTCGCAACTGAAGTATTCAGACCCCTGACCAATTCTCTCATATTACAAATTGTACATTTAGATTTTGAAGTCAAAATCAATTATTGCAAGGTGAAATTGGCTATATGTTGGGAAATATTTGCATGACAAATAAAAAAATAAATTGTACATGTATTAAACCCCCACAGATTAAGAGTAATGTACTTAACTTGGCAAAGTTACTCAAATAACTGACTATCAATGGATGAAGTGTGGGGAAAAAAAAATAGGTTATGCAGGTCTCTCTGGATATAAGCATACGTGGTCATAACTTAAGCTAAATGTCAGAAAATAAAGAAATAAAAGATGAAGTGTTTTTGACGTACACCTGCATTTAGGACACAGGGAGGTCTGGCCCAGTCTCCTGAACCCCGAGCCACGATATGGGCTGCCACAGTTGGTGCAGCAGCTAAAAACAGAACAAAGAACAAAATACCAAAGTAATGGATATTTAAACAATTACATAATACTTTTTTGAATGACCAAAAAAAGAAAGGTTTAGTGTGTTAGCAACATAAGGTAGATTTCCTCACCGCAGTGAGTCCATGGGTTCACACTCCCCATTAAGAGTCACTCTGGATTCCAGGGAACGGGACAGGGCCACTGGACTCTTAGTGCGCTTGATGGAAGACCCCTGGAGATCAGATCCACTGCGTCTCTCCGGGGTAGAGGCGGGACTCAGTGGGGCCAGCGAAGGGTCCAATAGGGGCGGAGTGAGACAGGGGAAGGGAGGATCCCGGCCAGGCTTGGCAGCGCTGAGACCCAGGGGGGGGACGTTTCCACGACTGAGGGACGATGAGGTCGGAGAATGAACGGCGAGCGGAGAGACTTCGGCTGAAAGCGGGGGTGTGCTGTAGAGGCGGGGGGACTGTGAGCAGATGTGGTTTTTCTTTTGTGGAACCCTCTTTCGCAGAGATGTGTGGTTCCGTCTCTGAATGGGCGCACCGGGAGAGGTCCTCAACATCACGTCGGGGGAATACGGGCGATTCACAGTGGCAGTCTTCTCTAAGGAAAGGCTCAGTTTCGACACACTGTCGAAAACTGTGTTGGAGGGCTCCGTCGTTGGATTCTGCAACGCCAGAGAAAAAAGCCCCACATAATGAGACACCATGAAGAGACAGCGGGTGAGAAACAGCAGATGAAGGGTTAAAAAAACATATAAATTCTGTATGACTTGAGGGACAGATCACATAAACTTAACCTAAGAAATCGCCACGGCGCATCTCATGTCTTAAATTCACCAGAACAATCATTGTACCATTGAGGGGCCAGGAGAGAAAAATCAGGACTGAGATTTGAAGCTGTAGAAGGTGGTACCCAGCACAGCACAGCTAACTGGAGTAGCTAAATAATACATTCTTCTTTTTAAAAAAAACACTACACCAAATCGACATCTTAATAATAAACGATTAACAAATTTAATCCAAAAGCCTGCCACACATTTGTATGATAAAGTGCACTGTTCCTTATAATATAGGTTGACAATTCAGTGTTAAAAATCAGAACGAAGTGTGCAGCGTCCATTCGCATCAAAGACGACAAGACGGCCGACACAACCAAACACATAGTGATATTTACCTTTCTCCTACTTTTTCTTGAAGCACTTCCTTTAATGAGCATCCCAGATTTGAAGTCGAACGTAGACAGGTCAACGGTTCCAGCCAGATATTTGGCCAGCTCAATCTTACTTCTCAAGCGATCCCCTTTGGGACTGCACAGAACGGAGACAGATATTTTGGGGTTTTAGGTGGCAAAAATGACAGCAAAGGGTGCAAGAGAGTCATCCTTTACAATGGCAGACAAGTAATTCAATCTGACAAAGGCTCAGAGGCATCTTTTTATACAGCTTAGCACTCGGGTAGTCAAAAGCAGCACGTAGGCCAAATCCCATGTCAGGTACCGGGGCTGGTGAAAAGACACCACAAAATTTAGAGTGGACATTACAAAACAGACAACACCTGAATTTGGTGAGAAAGCAGGTTCCTGCCAATGGCCAGCGCAGTGTTTTATAATGCACAGGACTTGGTAGTCACACACACTTACTTCACTTTAAACTGAATCGCCATTAAAAGCAGACATATCTACACATCCACGCTGACATTGTAATGCACCTCAGATAGTAGGTGTCCGTCTTGCCAACGCTGAATCCCGAGCGGCGGAAGACCTCTTTCCGCTTCCAACCCCCTCCAAGACTTGGACACTCCTCCCACTCTTCATCCATGGCACTCTTCCGCCTCCTCCGTCGTGGGGCAGAGCTGAGACACAGAAAAAAAAAAAAAAGGACCGAACGCGACTTAGCATTCACAGTGACCTCCGTTACTATTCAATCGACAATTTCATATTGTATTTACAGCAGTATACACAGCTCAATAAAACGGGAAAAGATTTAAAACCACATATGTGCCAGCTTACAACTTGTGCAAGTCACCCTGGATAAGGGCAACTGCTAAATAAAACAATAATAAGCTGTATGGCAGTTTGTCCGACACGCAAAGACTAGACAGGCAGAAGCGTTACGCACGGGCCGTTGTTGCCGCACTTCCTCTCACTGCCCGCCACGCTACTGCTCCGCTCGCTCTCCATTTCGGCCTCACGGTTTCCATTCAAGCACTGCTCCCCAGGCAGGAGGTCCAGTTCCCAGCTCTGCCCGTCCTCGTCCTCCACGTCCTCGTCCTCGTCGTCCTCCTCCAGGGGCTCCAGCCAGTCCTCGGGGGGTTCGTCCAACGCATCTGGCCTTCCTCCCACTTTCTCCGTGGCAGGAGTAGTGCCGAGCTCCGGAGCCTCTCGGCCCTTTGACCCCAGGCTTGTCTGAGACAGAGCCAAGTTGCAGGTCACTCTCACCACATTGTCCCCCGTCACAGAAATTTCTTCTCCCGGTTCTGACTCTGCTGCTTTACCTCCTCTTCCTACACGGACCCGCCCAAGCCCTTGCCCTGGGACAGGTTTATTCAGCAGTCCTTCGTTCATTTCCTGAACACAGCGACTGCCCCAGCTTAGTCACCGTCCCACACTCATAAAAACTGTCCAGGGCTCAGAGTTCTCACTAGAAGTAATCTCTCACGCTCTGAGTCCTCAGAGAGGAGCCAGAAATGTTGATTTTCAGTTGAATGTGATTATATATATTCACATTTGTTCCACACGATTTTGAATGAAGTTCCATTTAAACTTTGTTCCATTCCTTCTTCAAAGAACCAAAAATGCCAGCCTGATAAAAGAAAATTATTTAATTCTAAAGTAGTATGGAAAGGTTTATTTTTCTGAAGACAAACAGTCAAACTGTATAAGCAGAGCAATTATGATGGATGCATGAGAATTAAGTACACACTGACTCATTCTGACTGTTTTTCCTCTTTCTATCTTCAGAGCTTGATCTGGTCAGTTAATGCTCATCACCATTCTGGGGGGGAAACATACAATTGATTATGCCAATTCATTTTACAAATAATTCATAAACTTTAATTAAAAAATAATAATAAAAAATAAAAATAAAAAAATCACACACAGAAGCCTGATTCAGCAGATTTGTCACACAAATAAATCTACAGATTTATCAAACAAAATGTACACGGTAATCGATCCGTAACCCGATCTCTGCCTTTTTAAACAATCAATGGTTTTCTAAAATAGAATACTGAAGTATGTCAAAAATCCTCTCCTAGAACTGAGAGACAGGAATGTTTTATTTATTTTATTTAAGTACATGGCCACCGCTGCGATTCGAAAATTTTGAATTCACAAAGGATTGGAAGAGCACCAGTCGCAGACATTGGTTAGCTTGATCACGTGCTGGACAACATATAACTCTGTAAGAGAATGTATTTGTACAGTGGTACTAAATACTCGGGGAGGACTTCATAATTGTTATTGAAGAATACATCTGATACCGTCCTCAGGAAAATCTACTCAGCTATTTTTATTTACTTGAAATATCTAAACACACAAGTTTCCTGGTCTGTACATGGAGTTGTATAGTACTGTGACATTTTAGATTGTGGATGAAACCAACGTATGACGAAAAGATAATTGTAGCAGCCGAGGCACTGCTTACAGTCCAGATTCCAGTTGCTCTAGATTTTCTAACCCCACCTGGTAGAATAATGCTAACTTGCTAGCCTAGCCCAGGGGCCAATGTTTGCACAGTGAAAGTTCCAGGTATGATCTCACTGGGTGCAAAATTGGTGTTGATGGGGTTACTAAAGCAGGGGGACATGTGAACCTGGAACAGTGAAACTGGTCTTAAAACGTTGACTCACCAGACACAATCGAAAACATTTAGCAAACACTTGAGAATTGATAATCAATTATCTGTAATAATCATTGCTGGATTCCAATATTGCTCGTTAGACAGGAAATCGTCTTCAAAAATGACCATTGAAGTATCCAAACATGTACGCTGACGTTACGACGAGATTCCGCTCTAGGGATTAACATTCAGACGTAATTGTTTACATTTATTCAACTAAGAAACCGAAACCATTGCAGCGAGTTATATTTAATTTAAATTCAACGAGATTAAAATGTATCACAGTTATCGTAGCAACCTTATCAGTAGCTTTCCTAATACAGTTTTGACAGATTCTTATACGCGACATATAGGATCACTGAACCAATTAATGGTCAATAAGTATTGAAGACCATTGAATAACCTAATGCTCAGTCATACAATATAGACCTAGGCAAGCTCGACATAACTTCCAAATAAGAGAGGAGCTGACTGATAATTCGCAAATTTAGATACATTTAATTTGCATGTTGTCCAGCTATCGTGTACCAAACTACTGAAACATAACGAATAAAAAAAAATCAATCACAACGAGACATAACTAAATTACTTTAAATATCGAAGTATAGTACATAAAAGTTAAAGCCATTTGTATTCTTCACGATATGCTACCTCGCGTCCAGTTCAGAACGTCTGGAATTGGTTTGGTTCCGTTGCTTGGCAACAAAGAAGCAAAGACCGCCCACATTTTGTCTCAGGCACACAGAATTTCGCGCCGCTTAACTTTTTCCCAAAACAAACGACATACTTCGACATGAAAAACGCGGACTGCCGACCTTAGTAAACGGCTAAATTCTTCATTTGTGTTGCGTGCTACATGTGGCGAGATTCCGTTCAGAACTCCGGTTATGAAACGCAAGTTGACATTTTGACTGATAAGCGTTAAATAGCTGAGGACAGACTAATTTAACAATTACACGAGGTCCACTTTTAAACAGATATAACACTCGCCGTTTCATGTTTTGTTATTAAACCCTGCGATATCTGAGTGCTACAGTTGGAGTGGCCGATAATTTATGTTTTAAGACTAAACATTGAATGTGAAGAGGGACAACGTGGAACACAAAACATGCACAAATCCATTCAAATCACTAAAATCTAAAACTTATTTTCGTTCACTTATTCGTTATTTTTTTTTAGCCATAACAAGATTTAATTTACATTAATTATATTGTGTCGAATTATGGTAGGTTACATAATTTGGTTTTATATTCGCGTAACGATACAAACCCATCAGGCACAACATTTTACGTGACCTCAACTGGTTAGCTAGGCAGCTAACGTTAAAGTTAAACAAATACATTAAGTTCAGTAGATTACTGCATTATTTCGATCAAAATATCACTGACAATACACCCTTTATGTATAAAAATGCAAACTGAAACTGAATTAAATATAACGCAGTTTACCCCATTTCTTACTAGAGCAAACATCTAGGTATAGTTGGCTAGCTAATTCAACCGCATTCACCGTGTCGACATGCCAAGAACGATAGCCAGCTTATTTTTCAAACCATTTACTTCATGTTAACGTCACATTAAAGCAGAACGCCAGCGTTACATTTTAAAACGAAATTGTATACTGATTGTACCACATAGCTAACAACGCACCTCATAATAAGCCATCGCTAGACTTTACACTTGATCAAGATTCTCACACACACACACACACAAGAGTACTTACAGCGCAGGAAGCGGAAACCCTCTGAATGAAGTCGAGGAGTCAGAATTTTTTAAACAAAGAGGTTGCGCAAAAGGGAGAGAGTGTCCCCTGTCATGTGACGAAGAATTGATAAAATGTATACACCGAGATGCGGGTTTTCTGTGGCATTGCAGCCATCTTCAGATTTATTTCTGTTAATTGTGATGTCCGTATTAATAGGCAGTACCTCAAGATTTCAGTCGCCTGTTGTCCATTATATCAACTAGGCAGGATACACATGATTGGCTGTAATAGAACAACCAACCTGTTCCGAATGGACAGGCCTGCCGTACAGATGACCCTGGCCCAAGGCCCAGGGGGGGGCCTTGCAAAGGTCTATGGTTGACCCTTAAATGGGATGAGGGGCCCAATTTGGAAAATGTTGTCCCCCTG
>JAOYSI010040141.1:0-10801 GCA_025775065.1 Hiodon alosoides
GTGTTGGTCTCCCTAAGCCCTCCACTGACCCTGTGTTGGTCTCCCTAAGCCCTCCACTGACCCTGTGTTGGTCTCCCTAAGCCCTCCACTGACCCTGTGTTGGTCTCCCGAAGCCCCCTGCCACACTGACCCTGTGTTGGTCTCCCGAAGCCCCCTGCCACACTGGCCCTGTGTTGGTCTCCCGAAGCCCCCTGCCACACTGACCCTGTTGGTTGTCTTCCCCCTCAGTACGGGGACGAGGCGCCGGGCCCGGAGATGGAGAACGCCTGGAACGCTCTGGTCAGCAACGACAAGTGGAGCAACAACCTGCGGACGGCGCTGCAGTTCCTCACCAGCCTGTGTGGAGTGAGCAGTGACACCGCGCTCCTTCCTCACGTGAGTGACTTAGGGCTGTGGCTTCTAATGCCATGATGCAGACTAAGAGGGTCGCGTTTTTCCTAACATAATGCCATGATGCAGACTAAGAGGGTCTTGTTTTTCCTAACCTAATGCCATGATGCAGACTAAGAGGGTCTTGTTTTTCCTAACCTAATGCCATGACGCAGACTAAGAGGGTCGCGTTTTTCCTAACATAATGCCATGATGCAGACTAAGAGGGTTTTGTTTTTCCTAACCTAATGCCATGACGCAGACTAAGAGGGTCGCGTTTTTCCTAACCTAAAGCCATGATGCAGACTAAGAGGGTCTTGTCGGTATGGTCCCTTCTCCTTATTGTCGCTGTACAGATCAAGAAGGTGGTGATCTACTTGTGTCGTAACAACACTATCCAGACCATGGAAGAGTTGCTGTTCGAGCTGCAGCAGACGGACCCTGTCAACCCAGTGGTGTTGCACTGCGACAACCCACCCTTCTACCGCTTCTCAGTCAGCAGCAAGACCTCCGCGGCTGCCTCTGGTGAGGCTCCAGATAAGCGTGTCTGTTCCAATGATCACCCTATCAGAACTCAAGGATTTTAAAGTCCATTTTCACTGCTGTCTACCTGATATTCATCTCTTTTTTTTTAAAGAAAATTTTTTTAAGTAATTGAATGTTTACGATTCAGCTTGTAAGGGTTGGAAGCTGAGCACAGGCCTTCTATGTTTGGTTTTACTTTACCACGTTGCGTTAAACGCAGCGCTGCTGACCGTCGAATGCTGAGTTTAGTTGTTTGGGTTGGTGTTTAGGCACAACGTCCAGCAGTAACACTGTCGTCGCCGGCCAGGAGAGCCTGCCGGACACGGGCGAAACCAAAGTTGGCCGGGAGAGCGAGGAGAGGTAGGATCCGTTTAGTCTAGCCCGTCATCCGGCTAATTCTAGGTAGGACAAAAATAGGCCTTCGGTTCAGACTGCTTCGTAAGACAACCCAAACCAGAGGGGCCCAGACTTTTGCAGGAAGGCCTAATCAGCTCAGTCAAAGCTGTATTTCTCTCTGTTTTTATAGGTTATTCATTATATATCATTTTTATATTGACATAAAGATTATATTTAAAGTGTACTTTTTATCTTTATTTCCAGAGCGTGATATATTTTTTTTAGGTTATATGTCTTTAAGTGAACATTTAATTCCAGGTTCAGCAATGTGATCAAGGCTCACAACAGGCTGGAGTCCCGGAACAGCAACAGCTCAGGAGGCTCTTACGACGAGGAGAAGAGTGAGTTCTCACCTGGGCCTCGGCCAGGGGGGTGTCGGATCGCGTCCTGAATTCGTTGCCTTCTCGGTGCCAGGGAGTAACGCTGCTCCTCCCCCCCGACCCGACTCCGCCCCCTTCCCTCAGGTGACCCGTTGCCTCCCTACGCCGGTTGGCTGATGACCGTGCTGGAGACCAATCGGCCACAGCCTCTGCCCATGCCCATCAATGGAGGGTGCTGGGCCCCGCTGGTGGATTACCTGCCCGAGACCATTACCCCACGTGGGCCCCTGCACAGGTGAGAACTTCTCCGCCCGATGTGGGCACATGTTCAAAACGCATGAAAAAACAGACGCAAATCTAACCCCCAACTGGGTAAACAACGGCGCCCAAGTTTCGAGTTTTGCTTAACGCACTGTCCAGGCAGCCACGACCTATCCTTGGTTTTTTCTCAAAAGTTACTAATCAGACAAAAACCAATCCACTCTCATGGTGCCAGTTTAAAATGTAAAAAAAAACGGTAAAACGTGCCTGATGCCGTCTACCATATTTTACCGTCTCTGACTCGTCCAGTCCTCACATTGATTATCTGGATTGTGCCGACCCTGCTTGACGATAAACTCTCTAGCCATGCTTATAATCTCGACATGGCGCTGTTACCGGTGTACCACATGGGACACTGGGCTGTCATTCACTAAAGGCTCTGCGTTGGCCCATGGAACAATTGTCTCTGGGACAACGGACACTTGTTACTGACATCCGTCGAATATAAAGCAACCCGCTCCCATAGTGTAAGGATTTTAAATCCTCTTTTGTGTCCACTGTTTACTGGCTTGAATGGTGTAATCCGACAAGCGCCATTGTCCTGATAAGCGGGCTGCTTCCTTGTTCTGACACGCGGCCCCGTGTAGACATCGTGTTCAGCCATGCGTGTTGCAGCTGCAGTGTCGAGTGCTTATGTGGGCCTGCAGTCGAACGTGTGGTCCGGTCATTCACACGCGTGGGGGAAGCTAAGCGAGTGCAAATGGGTACTTGTTGTGTCAGGTTTGAGTACAACCCAAAAGTTTGTTTTATTTAAACGTATTCTGTACACAATGCCCTTCACCTGCTCAGTATTTGGTACATGCGTGTGCATGTGTAATGGTGCCTGTGCCAATGAGCGCCCCCCCCCCCCCCTCTGTGGTCGCTACAGGTGCAACATTGCGGTCATCTTCATGACAGAGATGGTGGTGGACCACAGCGTGAGAGAGGATTGGGCACTTCACCTGCCTCTCCTGCTCCACGCCCTCTTTCTGGGTACGTCTCTCTCTCATTTATCATTCTGGTCCCCTATCTCTACGTCTCCCTCACTGGTCTCTCTCACTAGCCCCGCCGTAGGGTTTTCTGCTCCCCATTCCTTCTGCTTCCTGATGTAGACCGCTGTAATGTTTTCTCTCCCCGATCATTGTTGTACAGTCATTGTTCACGTGAACGGACCATTCACGTCCATAACTATCGTGGTTTACGTGACGGCGCTTATCCAGTGACATCTAAGACACCCTGAATCCAATGTTCTGACAATTTCTGCTAAATTTCATTGATTAGGCGTTGATTTTAAATCTTCCGTTGCTTTGCTTTAAGACAATAAGGTCCATTGTGCATCGGCAGGTCGTAAATATAATAATAAAACAATACAATCCACATTTGTTTACGCCAGACACAAGACACCTGACATTCTCTGAACTCGCAGTGAACGTTTTTTTGTCTGGTGAAATACCTGCCGGTTCAGCGTAACAAAAACACGTTCCTCCGTCCAGTGGCACGTGGAGTCCAACCCCCCCCCCGTGTCGTGATAGGACTTGTGCGAACGAGATGCATTTCATCTGAAGTTCTGAGCACGTGTTCCATTAAGTGGGCCTAATACATGATCTCCTGTGACTGGGAACCCCCCTGCGGAGTATAGCTCTAACATGGAAGGTGAACACTTTCACTATGGAATAGATTCGTCTGTAACTTTGCTTGTGTAGTTTCTTTGATTAGAAAAAAATTTACATTTACATTTTTCCAGTCAAATCACTTCCTGTCGGAAGCTCCTGGCATCTGAGTTTTGTAGTAATGTCCACTTTTAAGCCAGTTTGTTACAACCTGAATTTTGCTCTGGACCTTTTCTCTCAAAATCAGCTCAGGACTTCATAACATCTTAGATTTTGTCCAGCTTTGTTACGCTCTGCCTGCTCTGTCGATGTAAGCCGGTGAAGTGTTTCCCTCGCCTTTTCTTTCAGGCATCTGCCTGAACTGCCAAGACAACACGAAAGGACCCAGCTGTGAGGAATGCAAGTACAATTTCTACAGGAGGCCCGGAGATACCTCGGCAGATGTCTGCATCCCCTGTCCCTGCTCCACTGTCACCTCCACGGGCAGCTGCCACATCGGTGAGTGTTACTCCTTAGAGTTCAAGGCTTAATTAACTGATACTTAGTGCTTCACTTCCCCTGTGACCAGGACAGGCACAGTGCAGGGGTTACCTGGATCGGTTTTTCTTTAATGGATTTAGTTTTTATGTAACACCGGATTCGGGGACAGCAGCTCCGTGTTTTTGAAGGACTGAAATACATCAGACGTAAACGATGCAGAGGTCAAGTTTTCTCCTTTGCCTGCGCTGTGAGGTTATTCTTTACAGCTTCATGATTCGATTATGTAAACTGGGGTTGTTTCTGTCTTAATCTGGATTGTTGTTTGTTTCTCTATTCCGAAACCCTGTGACTCGGGAGGTAGCCGTCAGCGGACGTCCGCGATCGGACGGGTGGGTCCGTTCAGGCGCCGTGGAACTCAACCCTCTGCATGTTTATTTGTCCGTGTGCATGCAAGGTCAGAGCGGGTCTGGGCTCGGCGCCGCAATGCTTGTCTTCATTCAACCCGAGCGACCCTGCGTTAATTGTTTTGTTAACTCGGCGCGACAGCGTTGGGGAGATCTCGAAACGAGGTACCGAAAAGCAATCTCAATGGTTTATATAATCATTGCGATACTTCATTCCCAACAACTTCCTGTTATGAGTTCTGTGACGTAACAGCGTGCCAGCAGTAACCAGCAGACCTGAACTGACCCTGTTGGAACCCAGAGGACCTCCGGCCTCCGCCGCGGCATGTCCTCGCTCTAATGAACGGCTGTCGATTCCCATGAGAGGACGCCGCTGTGACCAGCAGGAGCATTGCGGCACGCAGTGTACCTCATGACAAAGGCAATCAATGTCTGTGGCGCCCGTGGCTGGTGCAAAAACCAGCCGCGCTCTTGTTTGTGCATAAGTAGGCAAATTGCAGTGGCCAAGCTGGTGGGTTTGTTTTGATTCGTTTTTGTCTTACACAGTGAAGAGTGGAAAACCAAGGGTTGTTCCCACACCAAACCCTTCCTGCGTGACATTAACACGAAAACCTTGGCACTATTGGCTGGCATCCTGCTGGCCACCACTGCCTGGCAATTGCCAGTTGATCTACAGTGGACTACCGAGGGGGCTGAGGGGCAGGTTATCCACCACTAACCAGCACTGTTATGGAAATAGAGCCCAGTGTGGGCGTGTCTGCTGGGAGAGGGGGAGGTGCCTACTCGAGCACTGTTATGGAAATAGAGCCCAGTGTGGGCGTGTCTGCTGGGAGAGGGGGAGGTGCCCACTCAAGCACTGTTATGGAAATAGAGCCCAGTGTGGGCGTGTCTGCTGGGAGAGGGGTAGGTACCCACTCGATAGACAACGGGGACCACTGTATTTTACGGTTTTTGAGTGTTGGAGTGGAGCTGTGTTTTCGCATAATACTGCCACTTTCCCTGTGTTCCATCACCAGGCCGTTTAGTAAAATGTGAGAAGAAGGTTAGTACTTCGTTATGACAGAATGTAATCGGTGATATTCCAGGCAGATGGCTTTTAAACTGGTTATATCATAAAAATGCAAAAGCTTTATACCAGCTTTAAAGACAACAAAAGGAATTCATTCGTAGCTTGAAAATATAAATATATTTAATATTTGCCCACCCTCAAAGACATTTCAAAGTTGCTAAAATATGGTTAATTTATTTTTAAATATGAATTACAGACAACATTAATTTTAATTTTTTTAATTAATTCTCCACCCTTCATATATTTTCGGTCAGTACATTTGGTAAACAGTACATTTGGTAAACAGTTTATAGAGCTTACAGCAGGTAAAGAAAACTTTGGTTTGGTCCAGCTTCTGCATTCTGGAATAGGCTTGTACAGGGCTGAAAAGAGCTTGCCAAGACATACCCTAGCAATATGAGTAAATCAGGCTTCAGCGAACTGCTTGCTTGGAATTTTGTTTTTATGTAATCCACACGAAGATTGTGTCACAAGATAAGAGACTTTTTATATAAACTGCTGAGGCTCAGGGTTACGTATAGTTAAGTAATAACGTACCAATCATTCATTTGTGAATCTTTATACTGACTCACCTTCCTTTGCGGGTCTCAAAGTTCAGTTTGTTTTACAGCGTTGTGCTGGGTTCATTTTAATATCAGGGACCTTTGAGAAGCAGGGATATGATTGCCTGCCAGTGGAGTGTGTATGTAAGGGAGTAGAGGAAATGAATTAGTTTGCATCATTAGGCCATTACACCTACACGTGAGATATTTTTTAATGAGCCGTGAGTCTCACAACCAAGTTGACTGGTGTACAGTGAGAGGGTGGGTGGAGGGAGTGCGAGGAGTTGAGTGGGGCTGACTGCAGAATAAGGTCGGGAGGGGGGGGCGACAGGTTGCCGTAGCAACAGTGACAAGTGAGAGAACACAGTGCCGAGTCGCACGACGGAGACCGCGAGATGCCGCCGGGCTCCACTGTTACAGGAGCCGGCAGCCGGAAACGCCACGCAGCGCCAGCCCGGTGCTGCCTCCAGACATCGCAGGGGCTCTCCTGCGGTAACGGGGGTGGCGTGACCCAAGGCATGGCATGGGCCCGGAACCCACTCCTCGCTCGCACTCCCCCGCTCGCAGACACAGCCGCCCCCCGCTGACTGTGAAGGACACAACAGCCAGTCTGCTCTCCCTCGTATGATCAGTGACACATTTCAGAGAGACATTCACACTCCCACAGTCGTTCTCCAGAAAGCCACAGTTTTTGAGAGCATGACTCTTTCTTGCTCTTTTTTGATTGCTTCAGATGGATTTTTAACACGGATTAACTGTTCTGTGTCGCGTTTCTGAGGCGCACAGAGGCGTTCCCCCCACAGTGGCAGGGCAGCAGGGCAGTCCTGGCTGATGAACAGCCTGGGGAATTGGTATTGAAAGGGCATGTTGCACCTGCTGGGTCATGCACCCCGGTAAGAGATCTGTCTCTGTCCTGTTCCACTGGCCTCTGAATCAATGCACACATTAGCCTCCGCACCGGGATACTTAATCAGCACGGCAATCAGAGGACCACAACTTTACTGAGGCGACTGGTTTATTCCCGTTCAGGCCAGAATGCTCCTGCAGACCTCACCCGGTTCACCCACGGCTCCTGCATGGGGACGGGTAGTTTCCAGTCACGTTTGAGCCGTATAGACAGTATTGATCTCCTGAGGGGTCTGGTTCCTTGTGTGTCCTGTCACGTTAGGTGCCATGTGGCTGAGGAAGGCTGCAGGGGACCGTGCAGTAGAAATGCTTCGCCACTCTGTCAGGAAGCACATTTCAATTTGCATCGTGTGTGTGATAAGATCTAATTGAAACGGACGTTAAACAAACAGTCAGGGCTCCCGATACAATTTATTGACACATTTCTACAAGAAGCCAGTTGATCTGACCGACATTTGCTCCATCAGACCATTGACGTGGTTGTAAGAGATTGGTCTCAATTAGGAAAGTAGTGTACTATTATTTCTGGTTATATCTTCTGGTATGGTTTGGAAGTCAAATACAGTTTAGAACATGATTTTGACATGCTGAGCATGAATATTAAATCGTCCCTGTCAAATTGGAGTTTATCAAGCGTGATGCCAGATAACTGGGTCTTAATTGATAAATCACAAATGACCCAGAGTGCCTGTCAGTTCTGGAAACATGGAGATGAATAAGAAATTTTCCTGCCTGGTCTAGTAAGCCCATTTTGGCAGAATGACTTGTTTTCAATAGCTCTTTGACATTTCTCTACTGTGTTATTGTTTTGTGTCATTGGTTTTACTGTCATTTGGCTTTTAACCACCGTGCAGTTTCTCAGCAACGATAATAACCAAGCAAATGATAACTGGGAGTGTTCCTTCCTATGACCTATTGACCTCCTACGTCGCAGTTTGCGTAGTGGGAAATGAGGTTCATATTAATGAGTATTAATGACAGTGTTAGGGTTTCCCGAGTTTTATTTAAAAAGGGCAGCCTGGGACTGTGACTGCTTTATATAAAATTGTCCCAAGGGACATTTTTGCCTAATTTCTGTAATCAGAGCGACATTCAGTCCCAGCAATCTGAAATCCAGTGTTTGGCCAACATCGACCTCCCCCAGAGCTGTCCTGTGGCTCTGGCCTGTTATGTCAGCGATGAGGTATTGGCGGAAGCGGGTTTCGACGGGCCGTTTGACGCATGAGAACGGACTACAGCGTTTATCGCAGGTACTCACCTTTACCTGCTCTGCTCTGTCAGCCCAAGCACTTGCTCTGTCATTCCACTGGGCTTTAAGGAGATAGTTAGACACAAAGGTCGTTTTTTTAATGATCTGGCATTAGGTGAGTGGCAGGACCAGAGCAGAACAGATGGGAGTGAGGAAATCGCACACTCAGATTCAGCAGCTGTGTAACGTTCTCCCTCTGAACTCCCACGGTACACCAACTCCGGCTCCCCAGCCAAAACACTGTCCTGTCCTTGCTTTAGTTTCTCCTAAAGATCACCTTGTCTCACACTCATATTAAACCCTTTTTACACAGCTAATCTTCTCCCAACTTTGCTTTGTATTGCATAGCTTAATAATACTTTCGATAGCCGTTTACAAAGAGGTTTGCTTTTATCAGTTATTGTGAGCCGTGATCCGCCTCACTCAATCAAATGCTGCGGGCCCAAGTCTTAAGTCCTGTGTTTCACGCCATTTTTCTGGTTTGAGCCCGCAGGAATCGTCCTCAGTCAGAATTCCAGGCCCTGACGTGTACCTTCAGATACCCGTGAAATGTCGGAGCCGTTTTTTTTAAACTGGCATTCCATCAGCGGGGATAGGGTTCTGTTTATCTCCGGAGCATGGCAGGGCCTCCTTAAAGAGTGAAATGGAGGCCATGAGGTTGTGAGTTCTGCTGCAGTATGTGATTTCTCTCAGTGAAGCTGTTTATGGAACCTTACCCTACGGCAATATGACTCATGTCTAGAACCTAGGTAACCTGTGAGGTCATTATTTGTTTTTATTTTTAATTTTGAAACATGTCCAACGGGTTAAACCCTAATCATGGTAGTATCGCAAGCTGTCAACTGTCTGATGTATTTTTGATTTACTGAGGAAAATTTAGGTCAGCATTTCTTGATTTACACTTCTGCCAAATAGCACAGGTGCGCGGACACACAGAAACATAAACGCGTACACACACACACACACACAAACCTGTCAAATTTAAGCCCGTTTTCTATTAAAAGCAGCACAAATGCGATCACCGTGTTTCGTACGAGGAATGTGAATTAGCACAATTTTTATGTCGTATGAGATTGAGATGCTGAGCCAGTAACTTGCCAGTCCAAAAATACGTCCGTCATATACTACATCCAATCGCACACACATTTTGAAACACCTGCAGTGTGTGTACTAACCAAAGATGTTCTAACCAGATATTGACAGACTATTAGATTGAGCTGCTCCTCAACTTTAGGAGAAGAAACGGCAGCGGGGTCCTCTGATACTGATCCTTTGCCCAGGTTGTTAGAGGACCTCCTGGATATCAATGATGGAGATCCACGTTCTCGCTGTGGTCCTAGTCACTCAGAAGAATTATTTTCAAGAAAGCCCTTTCAGAAGTGGGGCTGAGCATGATGCAAAGTACCCGCGTTACATTGAAACAACAGTCCCCCTGCGGTTTAAAATATTCCGTTGATTAGAGAGCCAAAGTCCAAGAAGAGGTGAGATGATTCGGGTGAAAATCTCTTTAAATCTCTGAAAGTCAACATTCCCGACCTGGGCAGTCAAGCTTCCAGAGTCTTCAGTGTTGGAAGACTGGGTCCACTGAGCATTAAAGGTCAGCAGGGTGGTCACCGTGTGTGATTTATTTCAATAATGTGCTGGAGATCAGGGAAATAGAGAATCTAAATGGCAATATTCATTTAGTAGGAAACATAGATGGACTGAACTCTGAAAATACTCACACTATATTGATAGTTTATAAAATGCATAAATGTAAGCTTGCCTTGGACTAGCTCAAATAAGCATTAATATTATATGTAATATTATCACAATTGAACATAATGTAAGGTTATTTTCTGTATTTTCTACAGTCAACTCATTCTCGGATTCTGTTTCGACAGCCATCCCTCCCCCACGCCTCTTACAAATGCAGTGATCAGCTCTTTCTGCATAGCTGTCGCGTTGGCTAATTGGGAAACAGGTTATTTTCCTGTTGGGTGCTTTTCTGAGTGTCTGTGTGTGTGTGTGTGTGTGTGTGTGTGTGTGTGTGTGTGAGGGTTAGATTTTTTCCTGAGCTTTTTGTCCATCAATTAAAATAAGCTTTTCTATTTGGAAATATTTTTTGTTAATCTGCTTCAACCATATAATGTTAATGTAATTGTGAAAACAGTTTCTGAACCAGGATGTCATTTTGATGGGGAAGGAGGGTGCGGTTTTTATGGTACATATTTCAGAAGGTTTCTGCTATTTTGATAGGGATACGGCCATTTTCATGGGGCATGTTTCTGTAGGATAGGGCCATTTTTATGGTTACATGTTTCTGAAGGATCGGGCCATTTTGATGGGGAAAGTTTCTGTAGGATAGGGCCATTTCGATGGGGCAAGTTTCTGTAGGATAGGGTCATTTTGATGGGTCAAGTTTCTGTAGGATAGGGCCATTTTAATGGGTCAAGTTTCTGTAGGATAGGGCCATTTTAATGGGGCAAGTTTCTGTAGGATAGGGACATTTTCATGGGGCATGTTTCTGTAGGATAGGGACATTTTGATGGGGAAAGTTTCTGTAAGATAGGGTCATTTTGATGGGGAAAGTTTCTGTAGGATAGGGTCATTTTGATGGGGCAAGTTTCTGTAGGATAGGGTCATTTTGAT
>JAOYSI010040141.1:10901-28377 GCA_025775065.1 Hiodon alosoides
GATGGGGAAAGTTTCTGTAGGATAGGGTCATTTTGATGGGGCAAGTTTCTGTAGGATAGGGTCATTTTGATGGGGCATTTTTGTTGGGGGGGTTGGCAGGCATGTTTCTGAAGGAGGGTGCTATTTTTATGGTTGCATGTTTCTGGTGGGGTGGGGGTTTGACAGGCATGTTTCTGAAGTCCCGTGACAGCTAAAAATAGCAGAGAGAGCTAAGTACGTGAAGTCATTAAGTTGCCCAGTATAGGATTCAGTCCACTGGAGGCCCAATACAGGATCAGAACTCAGAAATGCTGAGTCATTTTAATGATTCTCCTCACTGTACAAAGAAAAATTGAGCTAATAACCGGAGGGAGAGGGAAATATTATTTCTCTTGTGGCTTATCTTTTAGATATACAAACCTCTGCACCCAGTCATTATGTACAGTTATAAGTTCTTTGGCAGTGTTTACTGTGATTTGAGATTTAATGAGATTTCAAGATGAACTTGGACAGATTATTATTATTTTTTTTTTAAATTGACAGTTAACCAGCAAATGTGGAGTAATGTGAAATTAAGGTTTGTTGTTGAGACTGTCCCACGTTGAGCTGTGCAGCGTGTTAACTGGAAATTAACCGGCTCCAAATATACAATTTGTCATTCTCAGGGTAATCCTTTCTCTTCAGAGATTCAGACAAAAATAAAACTGAAATCCAAAGCGGTTTTCTTTTTCCTTCCTGTGATTTTACCGTAATGAAAGAAATTGCTTAGCTGTGCTGAGAGAAATTATTTAGCTTGGCATGTCCAAGTAGAAATCCATAAGATTTCTGTGCGTCGCATTGGCAGACTAAGCCCGTGCCCCCTCACTTTTCTGGCATAATAGCTCAAATCCAGGATTTATTATGGGGGAAATTAATGGGTATTGGCATAAGCCTAGTTGCTGCAACATCTGTGCCCCCTCAAAAGGTTTTATCGCATGTAGTCACTGCCTAAAACTATATGTAGGGCCACCCTCATACAGAACGTAAACATCACGCGGAGAAACAGTCTTGGGCGAAAACGGTCAAGTGCGTCATGAAATTAGCAAACCAAATGATTTTAGCTGTAAAAGTGAAATTGCGGCTGAATCCTTTTTTTAAAAGACTTTTCAGGGCAGGCTGATAGGTTTCAGTGTATCCTAGATATTTTTTTTTCCCTTAAATGATAGCACTCAATAATAGATTAATTAGAACTGAATTCTGAATTCCCTGCTTCGGTCTTCTCTCCATCAGGAGTTTAACCCTTAGCTATTTAACTTTTTAGATTAAACTGGAAACGTATACATTATCTACCACAGGGTTGGGTGATATTGGAGGTTCGACCACATGTACTGTACATGTACACATGTCACATGACTGCGAATTCATCTTGCTGGTCTGAGGTATATTTTTTATTTTGTTGCATAATTAATTACTATGAATCTATATACACTTCTGAAGAACTTCTTGTAGTATTTATGGTATTGCATTGTAAAACATCAATAACCCATTGTCAACCAGAGTGGATTTTATTCCTCTCAAAATGCGGATTGAAAGTGTTCTATCCTCAGTGAACTGTATAACTAGGATATGTTTTCGACATCCCAGAAAAGCCTTGTATCTACAAAAATGCATCTTTTCAAGAGCGACCATAAACATTGAAAGCACTCATCCATCTCCATGTTGTGTTCTGTTGTTTCCAAGAGTTCCTTTTCCATGCGAAAATGTGTTTAAATTTACTAAGAAACTGAGGCAACTGGTCGCGTAGTTCTTTAGGGGTTTTGCCCTGTCGGTCACCGCTTCTGTTCTTGTGAAGGATTGTGTGTTGTTTTACCCCTAAGGTATAAAAATGGTGCTGTGTAAATCCTCTCCGTTCGAGTGGAATACTAACGTAAAACTGGAAGCTCAGTAAGTAGGTTATTAACTGTACATCCCACTTGAGAGTAATTGTGGGATAACAGACAGGGAGCTGGGACCAGGCCATCGGAGGGTTTGAAGGGAACAGCCCACATGTTGGCCTGCATTAGTGGATCCAGCACACATCTACTGTAATCCCTGCTGTTACTCACACAGGATCAAAGAGCCTTTGTCTCCTATTGTTCCTGCCAGTTGAGGCGCTGGGGGAGAGCTAGCTGGTGCAGAAATTGGTTAACCAGCTAATAAGTCTGGGAAAGGGGAAAACAAATTGAGTTTTCAGTATGCAGTGGCGCGTGAACGAGAACGGAAAGCAGGGTTGCCACGCTCACTGTTTCTCAACGGAAGACTTCCTCACCTTTATTTGACTTATAAAGCTACGTTTTTTCTGCCGTGGCTTTTTGTCGAGGGAGGCCAGTGCACTTTTACACGGTCTGGATGGAGCAACTGCCTGCCCAATCCATAAACCCCCTTCCTTCTCTCGTCTCCCCCAAAATTCTGTTACGCCGGCACGATGTCCCGAATGGAAAACTGACAAACTCACGTTGATAAATGCACTTGGTAGTGTCATTAGGGTGCCTCAGATAGTGTTTTTTGTGGGCCACCCCTCGTCCCCACCCTCTCCCTGCCCCTTCCTCGCCTCCCCATCTCAAAGGGGTGTATTTAAAGCACGTGCTTTATGATCTCAGTGGAGTAGCAATGGGATTCAGTGTTGCGGGGACCTTTTCCGGACCGCTCCTGGTTTCTCTCAAGTTTATCTTCAGCCTGGGACAGTGCTTCTTAATGCTGATTAGCTGCAGCTCGTCTACCTGCAGATTTTATTTTCTACGGAAGGTGAGGTGGTAAAGAAAACAAACCAGTTCTCTTCCAGGTGCCCAAGCTTGATAAAGAGGTCAAGTGAAAGCAGTATCCTTAGCAGTTGGAAGCCGTGTTTGATTTTTTTAGATTGAAACCAGACGAAGACCCAGTGACTGATTGCAAGTCGTTAATCCGCGGTACCCCATCCATCCTTGTCATGGGACTTCTCCGCCCCCCCCCCCCCAAACAGCCACCAACACGAGAAACGACCCCAACCTCTTCTGCACTATTTCAGACAACCCACACCCGTGCTATCAAAAGAGTTAGGATGGGACAGGGGACACCCACCATTTCTGTGCCTCTCACCCCTTATTCCCTGGATTGGTGGTTGTTGGTGGAACTCCCCCTGGGACTCCTAATGAACCCTCACCCTATACAATGCTTCCTTCTGCTGCGCGGGATCCATATTCCCAGTCATTAGGGACGTCCCACTGAGATTCAGAATCCACTCATGACGATAATAAAGACGCATTAGGGAAAAGGATTATGGAATTATAAACGAGCAGAGACTGTGGATTGCTGAAAGGAAGACCAGCCGCTCTCTCCTGTGAAGAGTCAATGCCTGCTCTGGTCCCTAACATCTTTGTCGTGACAAGACGGATAAGAACCAGTACCGAACAAAGCCACCGTCTCAATATAGGGCCCAGGGACTTGTCACATCTAATTAATCTAATAAACTGTACTGAGGCTTTGATATTAGGTTAGCTATAATACTAAAGAACGATATTAGATAAGGAGAAATCCTTTCATCTTTGATGCTGAACCTCCGCTGAGGTTACAAAGAAGATGAAATTGCCGTAAAGGCGCTCTTTCTTAAGGCTAATTTCTGAAGAGGGTTTTGAGTGGTGTCTTCTCCCATCTGAAATACTAACTGAAATGTGATAGAATTTCACTGAATTTCAATCAGTTTCTACATCATGAAATATTTACGTCCATGGCGACTGAATCACACTTATTTTTTATATGGATAAGGGTTTTTTTTTTTGACATTTAACTTGAGGACTTTTAAAGCACAATACAGAAACCATCCATTCAGTGGAATTGACCGCCCGGCTGAATATTTTAGAAACAAAATGCAGTATAGGTCCTGATCTCTGATATTATGAGAACTCTATTCGATATGCGATGTGTATGTATGTGCGTGCGCGTATGCGTGTGCGAATTTCAAGCTCAGTAATATTTTTAAAGCGTTTAATTAAACTCATCGTTGTTCATGCAGAAATGAAAATGTGTTTTCAGCTCACAATTATCCAGAACCACCTGAATGTGAAAAGTATCCATCTAAATACTCTCCCGTGATATAAACACATGCATATTCGTCTGCGCAAAATCTTATTTTTCATTTGGGCACAGTGTGTGGCTCTTCATGTTCGACAGTTGGGCTTTGAAAGAGGAGCTGGGAGCTAACCCAACGTTAGCCAGAAAGAGGAACATTAGTAGTAGCCAATTAACTGTTGACAGTTATAAGTGAAAGACAAGCTGCTTATGAATTATTCACAGAGATGCGGTGATCGCCCAGGGGAGAGACGAGTGCATCATGGGATAGGATGGGCCTGCAGAGTCAGACGTGCCCCTGCCCCTATTTGGGACTTTTTGTCCGTCCATGCTATCTAACTAGTAGCAACCCAGTGGGTTTAGGGCGCCGTTGCTCGCAGGAACACAAAGATCACCAATAAGAGACAGTATCTAGTATCTATCTTTCTTTAATGTCCGGCAGAAGTACAAAGAGGACAAGATAAACCGGTTCTATAAGGCCAGTAGCCTAGAAGTGTTCTCGTTTGTCTAGACACAAATCAGGTTCTTATACAAAACACTCAGAGTTCAACATTCCGCTCACTAACGCTACCGGTTTGGCTGAAACAAGCCCGAAACACCCTCTGTGCTTTCCCCCTCAGGTACAGACCCTGACTAAACAAACCAGCAGCCTTACATACTGTGGCTGATTGAACCATTGCCTCCAGCTGTACCAATTACAAGGCTGTGGGCTGCTGGCGCTCAGCAAAAATTAGCATGGAATGTCCAGTCTTAAAGGGGCGGGACATAGTTTCCCTACCCATTGTTTTGCCACTGGCCTGAAGAGCTGTATTAGGACTCATAAATGAGCTGATCATTGTCTGAGTTCACTAAAGTGAAATGGGTTTGAAAATCCACCTTCCCAGGAGCAGGTCTGATGTCTTTGTCCATCCCTATAGTCTCCATACAGCAGCAATGGACTACAGCAGGTGTGTTAGCAAAATGCAACCCTTGCACCCGAGGGCAGGTCCCATGCTGTGGCTCCCCGTTTGTTGTGGTATCATTGGGCTTTTATGGCCCGGCCCGGCTCAGGCTTCAGCCAATACCAAACAGGCGTGAATATGTTTGTAGCAACCTGGAAGCTAGCAACAGGTAGATGATTGACCAACATTAGTGCAAGTTACATTGTTACCTCCAGGAAAAGATCACTTTCGTTGTTCCCCAGTTTATCAGGAGGGTTTATTTACTGGAGACCTGCGTGACATTGGCTCACAAGATTCCTGCTATAAGAAGCCGTGATTCTGGAATGCCGTGTCATGAATCGGAAGAGGAAATCAAAGCAGTTCTGACTGGTGGAGGAAGAGGCCTGTCGTTGGAAGGTATTCTCAGGAATAATCTTTTCTCGGGCACTAGCGACTGTCCCGTCGAAGATCGCACCTCGTTTTCTGCTTATTTATTAATTCATGAGCCATTAGGGTTACTGACGTGGAGCACAATTAGCTTTAAGTGCAGAAACAGCAACGGGATGTGTGGATAAATGAGCTGCGGAGTCAGATTATTATGCGGCAATCTTCTACAGGAAATCAATCATATGCTAATCACTCGCTTGAAATAAATTCATGAATAAGCGCTGTGTATTAACTCTATTATCGGACACTGCTTGCTCTTAAAGCCTTCATTTACATTAAATCATTCAGACATTCAAAATTCCGGCAGAAACCGTCGTTGTTGTTATAAATCTAATTCTATCGACAATGTCCTCTAATTAGTTACTGCTAATACAGTAAGCAGTAACTGCACTCCTCTTAGAGAGGTGGGATCATACTTGACAACCCAGCTGCTGGTAGAGTGTAGAAACGTTTTCAGCTGTTCCAAATGAGCGTTTTCTGTCTGTCATGGAGTTATTATTGGTATTTCGGATTATTTCTGAAATATTTCCGGACCAGCCAAGGTACAGTATGTTCCAAACCAGCGTCAGTAACTGCCTTGGTAGCTACGTGTATGCTTGTTTTTTTCTTAGATAAGGAATGAAAAAGCAGCCCTGTCCGCAAAACACACGAGGCGTTGTGTTTCCAGATAATCTTCCTGCGTTTGAGAAGATTATAGTGTGAAGTTCGTAGTTCTCTAGTTTACAGGTTAGGTTGGATTAGTGCGTGACCCAGCGCGGGACCCAGCGCGTGACTCATGCACTGTCTGCCTCCGGAGGCCGGGTCGTAAAAACAGCAGTTTACTGAGCCTCCAGAGGCAGGAAAGTAGATATCTGTGTGTTTATATGGCAAAGCCGCTGTCATTGCGCCGAGCGCTGTCCTTGTGAGTCCTGTCCTCTGGACCCGCTGGTGGGAGAGTTTCCCAGATGTGGCCCCACATCTGGAATTTTACGGGCCATATTTTGAGCACATACTTCGGCCTTGTGCATTTCAAGGGAGTCATCGACCATTATTTTACCTGCCAACCTAATTCCATTCCCTCCCTACTCCCCAGCTGTCTCTGTTAAAATAGTTTAGAGTCAGCACAATTTGAGTCACATGCAATGAGGAAATCTGACTACATGCAGTTGGATGTAGCCTAATTAGAGAATCTCAGAACAGGAAATAGGGCTATCAAAACGGATGTCCATTTTGTCCTGTTAGTTCCTTTTACAGCCGTTTTGGGCTGAAGCAAATTTAACTGCCAACGACATTATTCATTGCAGGCAATTGTGAGAATTTGTTGTATAACGTATATATATATAACACGTGAATGCGATGTGAATCCTCCATCCTCACCACTTCTGCGAGTGCTTTCCCTGCTGCGCTGACATGTGTGTTTTATCAGAATAAAGTGCAATACCGCCATCTAGTGAGCTAAGTAATGTCAAGTCACAGCCTTATTTATTGTTATTACCCAGTTGCTTAGCAAACACTCGTATCCAAAGATGATAACTTTACCCAGTAGAGACGTTTGAGCCATTAAGGTGAAGTACCTGGTGGAAGAATACAACAGCAGTGCTATGATTTGGTCCAACAACATTTAGGACGTAAGTCTGCTTAACAAAGAAGCTATTTGACTTAGTCTGTCCTTCCAGATTTCAGTGGGCGCCCAGTGTGTGACCAGTGCAGGCCAGAGTATCAGGGCCCCAACTGCGACCGCTGCCGGGATGGATTCTACAACTCGGACAGCCTCTGCCTGCCCTGCGACTGCAGTGGCAACGCGGACCCCCTGTCCCTGCCCCGCGTGTGCCACCCAGACACCGGCCGCTGCCTGAGCTGTGCCAACAACACTGCCGGGCCACGCTGCCAACACTGTGCCAGCGGCTTCTCCGGCGACGCCCTCGCACACAACTGCACCCCAACGGGTAAGAGGCTTTAGAACCAAGCGTCTAGCTGTCCCAGTGTGACCACTTCCAAATGGTTTTATGGTAGTTTTATTTTTTACTCACTTTCCACAGGGCAAATGGTATTGAAACAGAGCGAAAAGCTGTTACACTCGTTGTTAACACCCATGGAACATCCTTTGCATATAAGGAAGATGTTATACATGTGAGAGCCCACATTTAAAAAAGCAGTGTTCAAAGTGTTTGGGGGGGGTCAATAGTCTCCAAGGTACTGCTGTGGGGGGGAGGACCGACCTTCCCAGTCAGCAACTATGCAGCATTCTGGAAGCTTTTGATACAATGATTTTCCATTGTCTTAATCATGAGTGGAGGACTGGCCAATGGAAAAAGATATAAAGAATAGATGTGCCTAGTGTCTACAGCGGCTGTTAGTGATAGATAAGTTTGCCCCTATTCCTGTAGCAGAGGGAGCTGTCTAAAGGGGCTGGCCATATTGGAACTGCCTCTGCACTTACGTTCAATTAGCAACACAGTAGCACAGCCTCAGTGAGAGTGGGAAATTATTACAGAGAGAGGCAAAAACTGAACTAGGGTTGACGCAGTTATATGTCCGGTATAAACTCCCACTTGAATCTCCAACCTCTCTACTGTGCTTTCAAACCCAGGAGAGTTCCATCACTGTTGCTCAGCAAAAACATTCCCCACATTCCTTACATTCCTCCACCTTTACATTACAGCTGTAGAAGTCCTTCCCACCTCGGACCCTAGAGGAACATCGACAGCCACAAAACCTAGGACTACAAGCCCCGCCCATCATAGTCTCAGCAGCACAATGAGCTCCAGGGTGAATTCCACCAGCCTGTTCACCACAGTGACCACCCAGGCCCTGCTGACCGGCTTGGCTGGCCCCACAGGCAATTCCACTGCCGCGATTACTGAGGTCTCCTGGACTCAGTTCAACGTCATTGTCCTGGCCGTCATCATCGTGGTCGTTCTGCTGCTCCTGGGCTTTGTGGGAGGAGTCTACGCCTACCGGGAGTACCAGAACCGCAAGCTGAACGCCCCCTTCTGGACCATCGAGCTGAAAGAGGATAACATCAGCTTTAGTAGCTACCACGACAGCATCCCCAATGCTGACGTCTCGGGCCTGCTGGAGGACGAGGCCAACGAGGTGGCGTCCAATGGTCAGCTGGCCCTCAACACCCCAATCAACATGTACAAGGCTTAGGAAACACGCCAGGCCACCTCTGGACCGCGCTTATCCAGGATGTTTGCAGGAGGTGGAGTGGGTGGCAGGGAGAGCCAAAAGCATACAGGATGTTCCTGGAACATGTTTGGGTTCGGACAACCTCTGTGATTGAGCGTTGCCTTGAGGAAACTTTCCGAATCACATAGAATTTAAACATAAATGGGACAGTCGCCCTAAGGCAAAAAACGTATGTTGGTCCAACCAATGGACATGGCCCGAATACTGGAAAGCTGGCCAGAGCAAAATGTGGGGAGAGGAGAACAGAGGAAATCAAAGTGAAGATTCAAATGTTAGATTCTGTTGAGAATTAGTGAACAAATATCTCATTGAATAGTAAAAAAAAAACAGCTTTTGAAGTGTGACAAACACCGATCCCCTGATCTGGAAAGGGGCCGTTTCTTTCGTGCAAAGAGGAAAAGAAGAATTATGTGGATTTCAAAACAAACTTCGAAAAGGGCCTGGTGAGAAGGAAGTAACGTGATGTAAAATGTCCGCCCAGGACAAGGCCTAGTGTGCAACTGGATATTGCACAAACTCAGACACAGTGGCCCCATACACAGAGGCAGAAAGGGAAATGGTCTCCCTTATTTAATTTGTTTTCATTTTTATTTATTCCCTGGATGTGTTCAGTGTGGTCACCCCGTTTATTAACTGCATAACGGGACACGGCATAAAAAAAGTTTGAATTACTTTTTAAAATACCATAGATGGTTCTGTTGCCGGGCTACAGAGTACAACATTAAGTCAGTGTTTCTCTTAAATCGAAAACAGAATCAGACACAACAAAGTGAAAGATTTAGCAAATCCATATTTTTGCCTATAAGGGGAAGTGTTTCGAAGAATTGAGGCAGGTCTATATAACTGTTCAACGAGGCAGAACATAATTATACTTGGAAAAAGGGGTCATGTGACCAGGTGTGGGTTCCATTCTGCTATCATAATTATGATTAATCATCTTTGGAAGAGTCACTGGAAATACAGTTTTATATCGCCAAAGTGGTTTCTTCATTCAAACGATGTGGTGGAACGTGGGAAAACAATTTTAAACTTGAATTAAGAGGACTTACATAAAGTCATTTTAATTGTGATCATTTTTGTTTGATTTTATTTTAATTGTTATTTATTGTTAGTTTTTTCTTTTGTTGTCTCACACCGTTTTCCTTTGAGAGGAAATATGTGGGAAACTTGGTTAATTTGGCATATTACTAAGACTCAAACTAAGTTCAATCTAAAGGAGCTTGTTTTTTTTAACTTCAACGATGTGAGTGGAGGTAGTCCAGGTTTTTCACGCTGTAGCTAAGCTAACTTCTGGGCTAAGACACTAGTAACCTCAATTCTTTAACATTAATCACTGTTCCTTTTTCCATACCTCTGACTTGCATGTGAATTAGAAATGATTTGCTAGTTTCTCAGAAACTAGCTTCCTATAAACAAACTAAGGCAATTAGCACTAGCTCTCCGTATTCTCGAGAAAAGAGATGTATATCAGGTCCACATCCAGTCTGGGAATAAATAACAGACTGTTACAAAAAGACAATGCTACTGTGAAGCTGTGAGAGAGTATGAAGCCTATAAATGCTTCTTCCCAACTGGCGGAAGTTTCCATTTGCATGAGGGATGGGGAGAGTGTAAAGTGTGTGTAAAGTG
Organism: Hiodon alosoides; assembly: GCA_025775065.1. Lineage (NCBI taxonomy): Eukaryota > Metazoa > Chordata > Actinopteri > Hiodontiformes > Hiodontidae > Hiodon > Hiodon alosoides. Next base: position 21,110 of record JAOYSI010040141.1, read on the forward strand.
TGTGTACATCTCTCCCCTAGACCTAATGTCCAGGAACACTGACCGCAGCACATGCAGGATGGACATCTGATTGCTAAGTTTTCTGTCCTGAGATACGTGTTGGATTGGCGCTTGGAAATATTTGCCTATTTCAAAGCTTTTAACATCTTCTTATTATAAATTGATGACTGTTCTCCACTGTGGACGGCGTGGGAGTTTCAATTTTCTACATTTGTGTATTGTTCGGGTCTTTCTGAGACCTCACTGCTAATAATATTGTGTGACGCTGAGCTTTGCTGACGGTATTGAATCACCCAGACTTATGAAGTGAAAGCAGAATGAGGGTTCAGCGATGATTCTAATAATGACTTCCGACTGACCCTGTCAATCAGTGGATAGGCGGGCCTTCTTCCGACTGCAATGGGAGTTTGTTCAGTGCTTGAGATAATGGGGTAAGAACCCGTACCCCTCAGGTATTGCTCCTCCCTCTGAAGTATTTATTGCTGTAAATAAGAGTTAGAAATTGTACAGGTGGCTGTAAATAAGAGTATGTTATTGTACAGGTAGAATTGACCACAGAATACCCACCAGTGGGACCCTCAGTTGGCGTGGTGTCAAAGAGTTGGTGACCCCCTCCTCTTCTCCTCCAGCCCACCTTAAACTGGCACGAGAGATGCTACCAAAATCCTTGCTTTGTTTTCAGTGAGTAACAAGGTGTACATATTAACTAATATTGCATATAATGTAATTAATAAAAACAAATCTTTTATTGGTTTGTCCGTGAACATTATTTCTGTTACTGTCTATGCTTTAAGTCCCTTTTGGTGGTCTGTGGCCTCCATTATATGTGTTATGTTTTTTTTTTTTTTTGCATGCGAATGGAAAGTGCGTCTCAAATAGTGCTGCCCTGTTTCTTCAGCGTGTTTCACAGGAAACCCTGTTTTTTTTATTGTGCTTTCTTTCCACGAGCCTCCTCCTCACAGTTTCTTAGCAAAACCTTCCAGACCAACGATCGCCCTTTAAAAGAAAGGGAGAGAAAAGCGATTGGGCTTGTTTGTATTCAGGTCAACATCCTCTCCGCGCCACAGAGGCTTTTTCGCCGTCTTTCCGTTTCCGTTTCAGAGTTTTGAGAGCTCGGAGGCTGATCTGAGAATCAGCCATTGGATAGGAAAAGGGGAATAGATTACGTCATGGATTGTTCACCGCAGAACTGCACAAACCAAAAAGGTGCTCTCCCTTTATGAATCATCTGCTATAATCCACATTTTGGAACGTCCTTGGAACCTTCATTTCTCCAAAGTCGTACTCTGCTTTTGAAGACGGGTCTCCACGTGTCTTGACTTCTGCGCCTTGAGTTCTGCACAATCGTACCAAGAGTGGCAATTGTGCACTGATAAAAACCACTCAGTTTTATGTGGTACAGAGCTCAGCTTGAACCTGAAAAGTTTAACAAATGGACCAATCAGAGGCCAATACGGTGAGTTGTAACTGTAACTGATAATAAAACAGTTCTGTATTAATAAACAGGTTGGGTCAGGTTGATTGAAGTCCACTCTTGTAGATGAGAGGGACAGATGGATGAAAAACAGAAACTTTTTATGCACATTCTTGTGTTGAAAGAAAAACACGGATTTTCCAATTAGCCAGGCCTTACACTTCCCCCACCCATAACGCTCCGATATCAGCTTTGCACAACAATTGACATGTCAATACTCTATCAAGCAATATCAAGCAGATATACCATACATTAAATAAAGAGAAGTCCCCATAATGCCCCTTTACAAACAGCTTTCCTAAACCCATTTCTGAAGTCTCTCAAGACCTATTGTTCCTCACTCAGTCATTGTGGTTGTGCCACATATTCCATAGGCATGCTGAAGTGTTATCCAAAGAGGTAACAGATTGTTACCTTGATGTTCCCCCTCCGTGGGATCTGGTGGGGATCACAGGCACAGGAGGAGGTGGGAGGGTAGGTTGTAAGAGGCTGTGCCTGGGGCTTCGACAATACATTTATCCAGCCAGTTTGACTACATGGTGTTGCCAAGTAATCTTACTGCTGTCCGTGGTCCTGCAAGTATGGGTGCTGAATGGAAACTGGACTCTATCCTGCTTACAAAGGTATCTGGTAGCCACTGCATCAGACACCATGGACCTCTTTCATTCTCCTTTGAATGGCGGTTGTTGAATGTAATTGTAACTTACATGTGTCAGCAGCCTGGACCCCTGAGTAGGAAGCAAACTCTGGTCCCTTAACCTATAATATGCATGATCACACCTCCAGTAGATGATTTTAAACTGAAACCATTTCTCCCTAATGCAACTGTACATGCAAATGTTAGTTGTTACCCTAATGTACTAACAAACTGGTTCCCCCACGCATTAAAGAGTCATGAGAACATTGGAAAGAATCATTTGTTTTGTTCTTGTATTCCACATATCTGTACCTGATCAGAGTTTCATTTAAAGTCACCCACGAGTATATATGTGACACATCATTTATGCCACTTTCTGTCAAACCACAGTTTGTTAGCATTGACAGGGACACAAATGACAGACTCCCTTCAAAACATAAAAAAAGAAAAAATAAAGTAATGCGCTTGTGATTATGTAGATTTCTTTTAAAAGTTTGTTCAAAAAGGACACCGTCTCGCATCACCATATATTTATTAACCAAGTCATATTTGGAGAGACTACTACAACTACTTACTACTAATTTGAGTAGTAAACAAGTCTTGTAAAACTAAATCAGGAGAAAATGGTGAAAGATTAGCTCTCTCCAGGTAGTGGTCGAGACTGAGCTTTACATGTTCTGGCTGACGCTCTTGTGAAAAGAAATAAAACTTAAACTTTCAGTCTGACTAAATGTCAGTCACCAGAACGGCCCCACTTCAGGCCACAAACAATGACTTCCGTTGTTCTGTCTGTGTGCGTTGCAGATGTGAGTAAACGCTTTCATATGCGTGTGGGTGAGGAGTGGAGGGACTGGTGCGGCTCATCCGTCAACCTCTATGACTGTTTTGTGGTTTTTTCCAAAAAAAAAAAAAAAAGGCCAAGATATCTGTAAGTGTACTTGTTAACACCAGTTTTCATACCCCTCTGGTCCTACATTGCTGCCATCAGATGTGAAAATACAAGGTTAAGTAACATCAAATCAATTTTAGTATTTTTATTTTATATAAATTTCACATGAGCTGGTACATTCTGTTTGATGCCAATTCATATATTTCCCTAATATATCCTATACATCCCAATATATCTTGCAATGCGTTTAGCTTTGTGACCAATAGCGTTTGCAAAAATGTGTTATAACAAATAATGTGTGATTATTTGATCACATTACCTCAAGCTGTTAATTATTTATACATACAGTGCCTTGCAAAAGGTATTTAAACCCCCGAGAAATTCCACCATATTACTGAATTCCAAATGGTATATTAAAACTTTGTTCTGTTTGATATTTTATCTTAAAACAATGAAACCCAAATTCAATGACTGCAAGGTCACATAGTTTTTTTGTTGGGAGATATATAAAACAGAAATATGTTGCTTGGGTAAATACTCAACCCCCACATATTAATATTTGGAAGAGCCACCCTGCACCCTACATGTCTTTTGGGGTAAGTATGTGTTAGCTGTACATACGGAGTGTTTTTGGGCCATTCTTTTTGAAAGATTTGCTCCAGGTCGTTTGGACGATGCCCAGGTCCAGCAAATTTTCAAATAGTGCCACAGATTCTCAATGGGATTGAGATCGGGACATCGACTGGACCGCTGGAGGACGTTCACTTTTTTGTTCATGAGCCACTCCAATGTTGCTTTGGCCTTGTGCTTGAGATCATTCTCCTGCTGAAAAGTGATTTTTTTTCCCGAGCTTCCCAAGTTTTATTTTAGCAGACTGAAGCAGGCTTTCATGCTGTTTTCTTGTATTTTGTTCCATCCATTCTTCCTTCAATTCTAAGAAGATGTCCTGTCCCTGCTGATGAGAAGCACCCCTACAGTGTGATTCTGCCACCACCAAACTTCACTGCAGTTGTGGTGAGTCTTGAGGCTTGGGCAGTGTTAGGATTGCACCACACATAGCGCTTTTGGTTTTGGCCAAAAAGCTCTCTCGGTCTCATCTGACCACGAAACCTTTTCCCACATCGCAGCTGGGTGACCATCATTCTTTCTGGTAAGCTCCAGACATGCTTTCAGATGGCACGTTTGGAGTAATGGTGTCTTTCTTGGCACCTTCCCATACGGACCAGTATTATGTCGAGTTCTTGGTATGGTTGTCTCCTTGTTTGAGTGTTGAGTTTTGTGGGACGGTTGTGCTCAGGCAATAACCAAACACTTATGTACAATATTACCCCTTTCCTTGTATTAGTATTAATATTAGAATACCTCTAACTTCTTTTGACTACTCTTTGGTCTTCATTTTCCTTCAGATTCAAAGCCTTTAACAGTGGGGTTTTTTATCCATAAAATGTGACAGCAACTTTAATGGCTCACAGATGGAGGCCAACGGTACGGTAATTGTGTTGTTGGAGCAATTTCTTCCTTCTGTGTAAACTGGCAGCTTCCCCAGCACATGGGGTTGAATACTTATGCAAGCAACTTATTTCTGTATAATATTTTATTTTAAAACACTGAAACTCAAAATCAATTATTGAGGTAAAATTGGTTTTATGTTGGGAAATATTTGGTCACAAGAATTGGTTTTGAGTTTCAGTGTTTTAAAATACAACGAAATTGAATGTAGCATTACTAAATAAGTCATATGAGATCATTCTCACCCATCCTCGAGTACGGTGTCGATTTTAAGACAACCTCAGACATTACCCCTCCTCGAGTCAATCGTCAGACCACTTCAAGCCATACTATTTACCTTTTTTTAACGGTTACTGGAGGTGAACAGAAGTTTAGCTGTCCAGTTTTTTTTACTTGCTCAAGAGACTGGTGAGTGCTAGAACAATAAAAATAATTATAATTTTTAAAATACACAAATTAAATAGTCCTATATATTAATATACGTAAACAAATGTACCTGAATAGGACAGCGTAAATTAGTGCATTTCAGTGTGCTGTACGTTGATTTGAAAATATGTTAAAGAAACTACGTATATTTGTTCACATTTTTAATTACTTTACAATATTGGTTGCTTGTGTTTTGCAGTGTTGAAAATTGGGCTATGGAAAACCAGAACCGAATCCTTTAAATGAAAACGTACACCAATAACTTAATCTAAATATTCGTGAAAATAATGTGCGAATAAGTAAGCTAAAGATAATTGAATGTCTTAAGCAACGAATTACTGAATTGATAGTAGCTAGATACATATAAAGTAACATAATAAAATACAATAGCAACATTAGATTTGGTTAAAATTACGCTATTCCAGTAACCGTAAAAAACGGGAGGGGGTAGTATAGCTTGAAGCGGTCTGACAATTGACTCGAGGAGGGGTGAGGTCTGATGTCTGACGATTGACTCGAGGAGCGGTAATGTCTGAGGATGTCCTAAAATGGATACCGTACGTGTAGGGAAACTGGGGGCTGTATGTTATTGCTGAGAATCGATCCGGCCGTACATAGAGAAATTTGAGAAACCGATTAAGCACTGTCGAGGATGGTGGAGTCAATCTCAGTAAATCGAGCGCGCTGGTTCTTGTTCGGGGTACCTGTGGTTGCGGTTGTTGTGATATTTGGAATATTCGCAGTAAAGGTAAGAATATTTTACAAGTTAGCCACAAGTAATCATCGTGCTTTAACATTTTAAAAAAATAAATAAGTCAGTGACCGCATTTAATTTTGTCGAACGTTTTATTATTATTATTATTATTATTATTACTATTACTATTATTTTTACTAAAAATGCATCGACAGCAACTCAAGATTTACTAAGACAAATTAACTAATCAGCCTTTAATAATATTTCCAATATAAAACTAAACAAGTTAACGTATAACGTTAGCCAAATTATCGTTACAGTGCTTTTGGTATACACCAATTATTTTATTTATTTAAACATGTCATCATTTTATATTTATATTTGAGGACCCTATGTAGCTTAACAATTTTTAAAAGTTAAAACAGTCCAGCATGTTATAGTTTGTGCTGGCTTTAGCATTGAGAAATAAAATGAACCATTTAGAGAACATCAGTATGTACGACGAGTAATTGTCAACTATATACTGACGAAACACTTCTCTTAAAATGTAATGGTTTAATGGATGAGGATATAGGGCATCTGTAGCTGACCAAAAACACACCCGAATCGGATTTTCAAAAAACTGTTCTACATTGCCCTTAGTGAAGTTGTATTTGTTTCGCCAATCCTTTCCATACCTTAAGCGTGGGTTTAATCATATACTACCAACTAATGGGCAGTATCAGAGATAAGTTTTATGTCAGTCATCAATTTAAAGTTTCCAGAAACTTACGTTGCTGTAGAATCTATTTTGAATAGATAGACCTAGACCCCATATTTAATTAATATTTAATTGAATTAAGTCTGAATGTTGGAAATGGGAACAATACTGCTTCTTCAATAATCTGTACTAGTTTACAGATGCTGTGAGCTGAGAGGTAATGTTGAACCAGAGACAGGCAAGCTAAGTTATCATTTGCCAGACGCTTCAGGAATGACGTTGCCAAATGCAGAGTTCCTTCGATGTGTGTTGCAGATTAAAGGGACGCGGTTTCATAGTTTTTTCCCCCTCCCTTGTCTTGCCGTCTTTTCGCAGTGGAAGACGGGGAAACATTACTGCCGAGAGCCCAACACCACGTTGATACTCAACGGTAGGTTGAAGACTTTGAAATCAGTGATGATTGGACAGCCATAGATACTAATTGCTTCCACTCCAGGGAAGTAATTATTAACCTTATTTGGATGGTACCTGTGAACCAGTGTAGTTTTTGCTCTGCATCTTAACACTTTTAAGGTTAGACCTAGACTCTGTTTCGATGATAAAACATAATCGCAGAGGTTCTTAAACATGGTTGCAGAAGATTGTAGTAGCTCTCTCTCTCCCTCTCTCTCTCTCTCTCTCTCTCTATATATATATATATACACACACACACACACATACAGTGAGGGAAAAAAGTATTTGACCCCCTGCTGATTTTGTACGTTTGCCCACTGACAAAGAAATGATCCATGTATAATTTTAATGGTAGGTTTATTGCTCCTAATCTCAGCTTGTTACCTGTATAAAAGACACCTGTCCACAGAACTCTCCACCATGGCCAACACCAAAGAGCTGTCCAAGGATGTCAGGGACAAGATTGTAGACCTACACAAGGCTGGA